>VZSF01006476.1:1204600-1228934 GCA_013398295.1 Chionis minor
TGTAGACGGCTGCTAGTATAAGGAAGATACGATAAAAGTAGATTCAACCCAAATGTCAATTTAGAGAAGAATTCTTGATATTAGAGAAAGGTTTGTTCAGAGGCACCAGAGCAGTGGCTCCTAATGTGTTAAGGTTGTTTTTCATCAAGTGGAGGTCCCTCTGGGTTGTGTTTAAATATGTGAAATGCTATATGGTGTCAATGATTTCACTGTTAATGATTTTTGTTGTTTAGTCATTACAATTCTTATTATGGTGTGAGGGTAAAGACGGTGAAATGGGCATCTCAGAGGGCTTGACAGGAGCTAGGTCAAACTAGTTACTTTGTGGAGTGACTCGTGGCATGCAGCACTGTTTGGGCGGAGCACAGAGGCTGGATGGAGACATTGGTGCTGAGATTTCTTGGTCCTGAGTGAGCAGTGCTTAACTCACACCAAGCAAGAGAAGTTCCACTGTTACTGAGGAGTCCAGCCCATTTGTACTAACCAGGGGACCAGGTAACAAATTCAGTATAACAGAGGAAAATAATGACCTCAAGTCATGACATAGATTTTTTTCTAGTAATCCTGTGAATGTGCTGTTTCTGTATGAAGTGGGTGTGGAGCATCGATGCTCTCTGTCAACGTTTCAGATTAATGCCATGGTGATCTATATATTTACTGTATCTGCTGAACAGCACCTCATTACTCCAAGCCCTTTTTCTTCTGTCTGCTTTGTTAAATAATGCAGAGAGTAACTGCAAATGATAGCTCAGGTTATTGGCCTGTGAATTCAATGTTTGCTGTGCTGCAATTTAAGTGCAGAGTCTGTGATGCGTATGCCATAGTTCCCACATGCAGCAAAGGCAGACGTCAGACAGAGACATCTGGAAGGCAGGTAATGTTGAACCAGCAAAAGAGCAAACTGCAGATTGTGCTGCTAAAAAGATTTAGATTTAGCATTTCTAAGTGGCGGAGAAGGATGTTTGCATTAGGGTTGTCGCACCTAGTGTTCTCCCTGGACTGTAGTTAAAGAAATTGGAGTAAGTGACTTTTTCCAACCCAGTGTAGCACGTTTGGCAAATAAAATCAATGGGAAAATCTCTTCTTCATGCTACAGTCCAGTCTGTGAGCTGTAACAAGTGCAAGCCTGTTACAATTTAATAATTAATTTGATTGCTGATCTTGAATTAAGTTTATGGTCACACCTCAATTTCTAGCAGAGAAGTGATGGCAACTGGCGTTACTTATGCCCTTTGTTGCCTGCCTCAGCAGTACAGCTGTTGGTGAGTGAGCCACAGACACTCAGCTATTCTCCTAGACCCCAAAGAGGTCCATCCAGGGGACGTCAGAAATACGTGGCAGAAAAGTGCCCCATCTGTTGTGTGGTTAAGAGTTTCTCCAAGGCCACTTCAGATTTTCCACCAGTGCCAAATTTACTGTGAATAGGTAAAATCAAGATTAAGGAAGAAAGGAACTTTCCTTGTAAAATCACAATCAGAGTGAATTTATTTATTATAGTAGTACTGCTTCATGTCTTATTAAACCCTGCTCCCCTGCCTGGTGCCAGCTTAGGACTGGGAAAGACATACGAGCTTTCTCCATGTGAGATGGTTCCATTTCCTTACACGAGGAATGGTGCAAACCTTATGAAAATTGGTGGAGAGGCTTCTACCATTATCAGTAGGCTTTTAACCAGGTGTTTGGGCAGTGAGTATGTGTACCTGAAATTACACTATGATACACTGTTTTGAGCTGGGTTTTTTTTAAATCATTTTTATGGTGCTACATGCAGTTAGTTTGTATGTGACTTGACAGGCCAGGCAGGCAGAGAAGATTGCTGCCCCAAAATCTTTCAGTGGCTGTAAGAATAACACGAACACAGGAGAGAGATAGTGAAAGAACAGGAACAGACAGCTTCAGTGCAAAATCATGTGAAACTAGAGGAAGAGAAACTCGACCATGAAAATGACAGAGGAGAAGCTAGTTGCTCACCTACCAGGTTATAGTACCCTGGCTTGGAGCAACAAGTTGAGACTCACAAAAGACTGTCTTAGGTCCTTTACAAAGCCGTGTTCCCTGCCTCCCAAAGGAAAACAGAAGTAAGGGTAGAGGAGGAAAAATGCCTGTGAGCTTGCCTGGATAGGAACCAGTGGATGGGAATCACATTCACCCCTGGAGATAGCTGTGGCAGCTGTTAGATTTCAGTGGAAGACAAAGCACTTAATTTTGGATGACTTGTGTAATTATCGCAATGGTTTTATTGATGACTGTATCCATTTCCAAGTCAAAGTTTGTTCACTTTAAGATGGGATTGAACCTAAGCCAGAGTCTTAAGTAACTCCAAACGTTTAAGTAGCTTGAGCAATGTGTTTATGTTAGCTGAAGCAAAACCTTGTATGCAGCCTCACACAATCACAGCAAGCTAGAAGTTCAGTTCTGGAGCCACATGTTGTGCCAAAGGCCCATTTTCTGTAGTTTGTTGAGAATTTATTTGCTTTTGGTTTTCTCTTGCCTCTTTCTTAATCTGTGATCACACCTCCATATGCTCACACTTCATTGTTAGCTTATCCTTTCTGTTCTCATCTCTCCGTTTTCTTTGGTCAAGGTAAGAACTCCCAACACAGATTAAAAGAATTGTATCAACATTTTCAGTTGGTTCTGCTTCACTTGGCAAATCCTCTGCTTTTCAAGGATGGCATTTGATATATTGTGCTGGCTTTTTTCTATCAAAGTTATTCAGGAAGCTTTCTCCAAATTCTTCAAATTTTTCTGGTATTAAATTATCCTAGTTATCTCCTAAGGTAGAGGAGTGTGCATTTATTTTAGGAAATTACATAATGGTGCATTCTTCAGGTGGCTTCATGTCTCTCTCTCATGGTTTTCACTTCAGTTCTTGTCATTCCCATGAGTTTTCTCTCAGATAAAACCATTTCTTGTGCACCTGTATCTTCATTGTTCTCCACATTTTGGACTGATCTTTTTAGGACCAGGTTCTGCAGCATGATGACTTGTCTGGTTCAGGCAAGGCCTGAAGAATTTGATCCTGCATGTAAACTAAAGCTCACATCCTGCAAAAATGTAGCTGTCTTTTTTTTTTTTTTTTTTTTACATACTGGGATTTATCCTATTGACATGGCTTTAATGCTAAGCTCAACAAAACTTCCCTTGATTCTTCTTGAATGATTTAAAGGTAACCTAAGGCAGAGTTTGTCATGGTCTTCATGAGGTTAAGTCAGTTAGATTTTTCAAGCAGAATAAAATACACTATTTCAGTTGGAAGGGACCTACAATGATCATCTAGTCCAACTGCCTGACCAATTCAGGGCTTTTATGTCTGAGAAAGTATGAACAGAATATGCAGTGCCTTGTCCATCCCTGTGTGCCTTGACACACTCTTAGATTGATTCCTTCTAACTTGAGGTTTTTCCAGTCTTCCTTGTAGAGGTGCACCAACTAAGCTAAGATCCTGAAAAGTATTTAGAAGGCTGACTCTTTCTTAAGACTGAACTCCACAGATTTTGGGCAAAGTTCACCAGCTGGATAAGACTGAAATCAATGTTCATGGAGCTCAGAGAGACAGAGCCAACCCTGCTGGCTCTGACACACAGGCACTTGGCCATGTCTTTCATTTTCAGCTTTCTTCTTTCATGTGGGCAGCCCTGCTACCTTTTCTAAACTGCTGGATGCGTAGTTCCAGGTTGCTATGCAGATCATCAGCTAAACACATACCAGTCCCCTGAAATAGCGAGGAATAAAGCAGTGGTCCCCTGTGTAACTACTGTGTCTTGAAAAATAAATCTAGGCACAAGCAATGTTTTATGTTTGATAATGTGTTATTAGCAGAACTCCTCCTGCCTACAATTCACGCCAACAACTCTGGCACAAAGTACCACTACCAGTGATGTTCATACTCTCTGTTTGCAAACAGTACTGTAACCTTAAAGATGTAGGCCAGTACAGTAACATGTTGCTGGTGTGATAAGCGTGGGCTTGCAATAAAGTTTAAAACCAGAAAACGCTTCAATGGCTGCGAGTCAAGGGTCAAATCTAAGTAAGTTTTCCTAAGAGCCAACTGATCTTCTGCCAGGTATTCTGCTTCATCCACAGACTGGTTTCCCTTCAGCTGTGTTGGCATCTCTCTGCTTAGGTGGTGCCATGACTCTCTGCCAGGTTTATCTCATATTACAAAGTCCTGAACACTGGACTGGAAGAGATTGAAAGGTCTCTCTTGATTTTACAGGAAATATGCCTTATTTCAACATGGCTATGGGTTTGCTTTTTTTTTTTTTTTTTTTAAAATCAGTCCTGTGTTGCTAAGTCTGATATATTTATCTTTAGTCTCATAGTATTTGACGTCCTGTAAAACTTCCCAGCTCTCATTGTCAACTGATTAAAGAAAAATCTCAGCCTTCGCTTAAAAACTACATTTCTATACTCAGTGTTGTTGAGAAGTGATAGAAAAATACTGAAAGTGAAAAATATTTTAAAAAGTTGGAAGTGCTTATATACTCTGCAAACTGAGAAATCAGAATATATGAAAAAAGTAGAGCGCTCTTTTTCGTGAAAAAGTCCCATGGTTTTTAAGTTAAGCTTGAGATTTAGGAGGAAGAGCAGTCAAGTCCTCCTCTGACTGTTGGGGGTTGATAGAATTCTCTGTGTTTTCCCCAATTACTTATGCTGTTCTCTTAGTCAAACCTCTCTTCAAGAGGAGTGGATCAAATAGAGGATCCACTGGGTTTGGCTTAGTACCAGCCTTCACTGAGCTTCAGGTTAAAGGAGACCCACAAAGGGAGTCAGCGCTGGCGTTTCTCTTCCCCAGACAGCCCACCCCATCTTTTCTTCTTCACCTTTTTTTATTTAGAGTTAGAAAAGCTCAAAAGCTTCTTGTTTTTTGAAGTTCAGTGCATTTCCCTTTGTGAATGCAAAGATTACTCTGCCCTATTTTATCTTAAAAAATCACTGACAACACTGACAGTATGCCATCTGCAGCCCTTGTAGTATGACTGGGGCAAGGCTCAGCATTTACGAAAGAGTGCTTTTCTCTCAGATGTTTGAATTCAAACCACACTGTTGTTATTTATTAAATAAATAAGACTTTTTTCCCTGCGATGTTTTATTTATTAAAAACTAAGGGCTTATTTAAAATGTTAGGCCTGTATGGGCCTTCAGTAGTGCATAGGCTCTATGTTGGCTCTCAGATCAGGGATGACTTACTCCATACAGTACACGAGTAGGTGGGGTGCTTCTGTGCGACAGAGCACATGAGAATGAAGAAGTGCTGTGGGCTCCCTGTACCGGGCATCTGCGCTCCGTTGCACCTGGTCTGAACAGGCACAACTCTGTTCTTTTCCCTGCAATGGCACCTGGTTTGGGTTAGGACGAGTGAAAGGTGGTTCAGATCTGGTCAGGTGTCCTAAGCCGGCTGAAAGGCTATCTTTTCCAGAATGGCTTAGGGAAAGTCAAGTCAGGCTTGATCAGGTTTTGAAGCCAGCGAATTTCTGCAAGGCAGGCTTGTCATCACCTTGCTCTGTGCTGAGGAATTTGGGCTATAACCTTATCTGCTTTGGAGCAATGTCTTCCCACACGTGAAGGTTACCTGAACATTAGAAGTGGATGCAGCAACTTAGATAAAAACTTAGATAAAAACTAAGTTCAGTTCCTAGCTTGGCTAACTAGATGTCCTAGGACTTCACAGGAACCACTCTTTCTCTGCCTCAGTTCTGCTTTTTGGGGTTTTTTTTGGTCCACATCCCATTTCTGCCTTCCCCCAAGATACATGCTGTTTCCCACCCACGCCTTTCCTCATCTGAGAACTACTTATCTTTCTGAAGAGGAGTCCTGTGAAATGTATCCTACACAGATGCACTGCTAGGGTGGAGCTGGGAATAGAGCACGGGTGGAAGGAAGCGACTGGGACAGGGATGAGGGAGAAAGGTGGCATATGGGACAATAGGACCCTGCAGCTCCAGTGGACAAGAGAAGAGAACTGCTTCTTTCCATGGCACTGTGGGTCTAAATCAGCCTAAGCTGATCTTGCACTGTCCCCTCAAAAGCCTCCACGAGCCCATGCTGTGCACACAGAGTTGAGAGGAGCCTAAGTGGTCAAGGTAAAGTTATGTGGGAGATGAGTATCCATCTAGAGCAGGTTTTCCCAGAGATGATCTTCTATGCATAATTATAGTGCCTGGCTTTTTCCATCAACTTGCAGGTGTGAGCGCCTTCTCCTCTGGTGCTCTCCTGTTTGGAGCTCTCTTGGCTTCCTTTGCCTGTCTAGCAGTGTCAGCTAAGAAGCTTCTCCAGCTTCCCTAGGCCTCTTGATTTCCCTTTCCCACTGTTACTTACATGTCTCAGCAACTGGCTCTCACAGAAACTCCCTAATCACCATCATAGTCTCCAAGAATGACAGAGGGCTTCTTTGTGTGCAAATTATTAAACTTGTGTAAGTAATATCAAGAAAGAACAAGGCTACAGCAATGCAAAAACTATTATTCTTTTATTGGACAAGTGTAGTTTTAGTGCTTGCACTTGAGGGTATGCTAGTAAATATATTAAAAATGCTCGGAACGTGGAAACTCACTGGCTGACACCAGTGTTTCCTGTGAAGCTTTGCAGCCTTAAATTGGTATACGAGGTCATCATGGCCCTTGAGCCAGTGCTGCCGAAGCCACTGCTAAGTTTTCTACTGACTTCATCAGCTACGTAACTGAGCCCTAAATTCTGGGTTGTTCAAGAGCAAAAATCCTACCTTCGATCTTCTTTGAAGAGATCAATAGTCTTTCTTGTTGAATTACAGCTGCACAAGTGCTGTGCAGGCTTGAAATGTGGTCAGTTTATCCTTTACAGGGAATGAGATCTGCAAGTTGGAGGAACTGAGGTCACCTAAGTCATTAGCTTCTATTTGTCTGTTCTAAGCCAAGAATATATTACCAAGGGCAGATGGATGTTGTACAGGCACCCATAGTGGAAACCCAATCCACCCGAAAAGCAGACTCCTGACAAGTGCAGTGTGCATATTTACTGAGAGTGTGAGTGGCCTGACCTACTCCTGGGTTTGCCCAGAGTAGAGCTCCTGCTAAGTTATGTCATTGGAGGCTTTTAAGACAATATAAAAGAGACTCTCAGTAAAGCTGGGTTAGGCTTCTGTTTTTATTGATGGATCTGCTCTCATTTTAATCGCGTATTGACGTCTTCCAGGGTAGTAAATACCTGGAATTCCCCCGTGCAGGCAGACCTTTGTTGCAATGGAGTTATGCTGAGGGCTGTAACAGGTAGCGCCGGATGCAGAACATCAGAGACCTCCTGATGCCGCTTTCAGCGCACTTTCAGCTACTAAATGCTGAGAAGCTGGTAGGGATCATGGGGTTGGTTCCAAGTACAAAGTAGGGACAAGAAAGTCTAGTGGATGTTTGAAAGCTTATAGTATGTTTCCACCTCATTCAGAGTGACTGTGCTGGGAAGCAATTTATACAAAGTTGCTATGTGAAAGAAAGTTGTATGTGTTCAGAATGGCTACGTGTATATATAAAAAAGGTAACTGCATATGCCATAGACTTGTGTATCATAAAGGTGTATGTCAAGCAATTTTAGGTGGGGGATACAACTGCCAGTGAAGCTTGAAGGAATCCTCCAAAATCACTCTTGCAAGCACGTGGACTGGCAATTTATTTAATAGCTCCAGAGGGAAAGAACTGTGTCTTCAGCAGACAGCTGATGAGTCTTGGTACTTTTTTTGTGAGCCTAACTGCCCTTCTCCCGTCATCACTGGTGCTCATCCCACTCTGCCCATCCCCAAGCTTTCCAAGTTGGGTACACTTGATTTTTTTAAACATTTTGAAATGGGCAGTCATACTCTGTCATCCTGCAGACAATGAATTTCCACTGACGATCCCTGCATGGAAGAGAGACAAGAGAGAGATATTAGTGAGCCAGAACTGCAGAGGTTAAGGCTATACAAGTAAGAATAACTTTACACTAGGTACTGTGGCAACAAAAAAATCTGTCTGCTGTTAGCTGACTTTCCTCTGAGTGCTTTGTGTTTTTATGGGCTGAAAAGAGATTAAATGTGTCTGATAGCCCATGGCAGGGGGATGGAACTAGACGATCTTTAAAGTCCCTTCCAACTCTAACCATTGTATGATTCTATGATAATCATAATTCTTTCACACTGCCTTACAAGGTAAGAAAGTCACTTCTCTGAATAACTAGGTCTCTGAGTATCCTTCAGAAGACAATGACTCTTGATGGTGATCAATTCTAAATTGACTTTAGATCAGTGACCAAGAGGAAAAGGATGGTTCTGTCAAAAGTTATTGTCATGTGATATGTTGCTCAGGAGTGTGTACAAAGCAAATTACGTGGGTGAATTTCAAGCTATTTCTAAGCAGGGAGTTATCCACACAGCAGAATTCAATCTTTTTTTTATATACTTTCCACTTCTAGGTCTTCTAGCTAGTGTCCTTTATTAAAAATGTGAAAGAATCAATACTGAGAGAAATTAAATTCACTTCTCATCCTTGATCTGCACAAGTCACATGTGAGACAGAGAAGTGTTTATGAGTGTAAGGAGAGTTTATGCTCTTCCTGGTTTGTGAGTAATTGGATGTCTGTATTCTCTCTCAGGAGAGTGGTACAACAATTTTTAGTAGGAAGCATGGCTGGAGCAGCAGGATTCAACGGTGGAAGCCAGTGATTTAGTGTCCAATAGCTGCAATAGGCTGCAAATTTCCACCTTAGCTTATTGTTCATTAAATTTTCCCTCAACAAAAAGACATGAGCTCGGGGGATCAAATACTGTCCTGCTGTGGAGCAAATGTTCAATTTAGGCTGCTTGGTACTGAATAACAGGAGTTTAGATCTAAAGCGCAGTCCTTGCAGATGGCAGCAGTCATTTAAATTGGTAATGGGTAGTATGCTGAAAGGTTTCTGAAAGTTTGGATTCTGCTGATAGTTATCTCATAAACCTGAGGCATGGGACAGATAATGCTGCTGGAGCAGCTTAAGAGGAGCGTGCTTTACAAGACCCCTGCACAGTCCTGGTTTTCTGGTGGCCAGCTCCAAACAGTGAGGAACCTTGTGCAGAATCTGCTGCGTCTTAGGGATGTGCTGAGACACCTGAGCCCAGATTTTGGTATTAACTGCTCTTATATGCTTTTATTGACTGGATGACTCGATGCTGGAATAAGATTAATTTGACTCTTAAGCTCTGTGTAGGTATAAAGCATCTCATTTCAGCTTTCATTAACTGAAGTTTTTTAAATGGAAATTTATTATGCTACTTCACCAGTTTACGCTGAATGTCGTTTGCAACTGAGTCTGTCTCATACTCATCAGCAAGTCTGTGTTTAGTTATATAGCATTTATTTTTGGTTTTCCTTAGGCCTTCCTTAGATGGTTTGTAACTGTAATTGCCTCATAAAACTGTTATCAAAGGTTAATGGAATGCAGAGATTCATTTTTGGGTTTATTTGAGGAAGTCCTCATTTGGACTGTGTACATGCTCTTCAAAGGCAGTTATTACTCTTTTGGTCACTGAGCTACCCAGAGAGACCAAAAAAAAAAAAAAGATGACTCAAATACAGATTAACAGGACTATATGGGTCAAATTTAAGGTCTGCTAAACTAGCACCCGTTGTCAGAAAGACTTTTAGCTCAAAAGCTGAGGTCAAGTAATTTTTCTAAAAAAGAATATTGTAAAGTTAAAAGTCAAGTTGTTTAAAATAAATGTATTTTAGTTACCTGAATTAATAGCATACTTTAAAATATTAGAACAGAATTATTTCTGAAGTTGTAATTTAAGCTTGAACTTGCAGACACTTTATCATATATGCACATGGTTGATGGCCAAAAGGTTTATGCATTTAGTGTCTTAATTTATCTTTTTTTGCATTACTTGTGTGTGAAGTTAAGCACATATGTCCAGCTTTTCAGGATGCAGGTGACTACTTTGTACCGTTGGTTCTGTGTCTTTAAGTCAATAGTTGTCAGTCCATTTCAATTTGTAGATCCCTTACAAGTTTTCCAGGGGGTGCAGATCCCGTCAGGAATTGCCCTCTGTGGAATACTCTAGCATATATATGAATTTGCCTTTGCAGGTCCTTAACACCAGTTTATATGTCCCCCCCAAATTTCTAATTTCATGTGTTTTTCTTGGCTTGGGGGAGTCAATATTGAATTGTCACTTTAACTCTCCAGCTGTTACACACTGTCAGAATTGAATTTTTGATGCTATAGGGAGAATATCTTTTATCTTCAAATATTGCTGAATAATGTGTTTCCAATTGAGTTAAAAAATTCTATGAATTCCTATTCATATTGAGTTTGACAAAATGCTCTTTCTTTTGTCATATGAAACTTATTAGGGGCCTAAAATACCCTATAATTTAGCTCAACTAAGCTTGGTAGATATCCAGCTAGTCCAGGCACTTCAAATGTACTTACTGCTGGGTTATCTGGGTATTGATCTGTCTTTCAGTGATGATGTCTGAGAAGTTAAGACATTACCAACTATTCAGATCACCCAAATAAATGGAACAGAGAGCAGTTTCGTAAAAGAAATGAGCTTATGACACTCTGCATGTGCTATTTTTATACTACTCAATGAAGGGCAAGCTGCAACGCTGACCAGGCACGTCTGGTAACCCCGTCCTCCCTGTCCAAGCTGTTGCTGCAGGCTGGGCTGTGAATAGTCCAGTGGTGCTCTCTGGACTCAAGAGACCAGTCCAACCAGACCACAGCCCTGTAAGAAAGCTCTATGAGGGAGCCATACCATCATCACTTAGCATGTTTCAGAGTTCAGGCTGAAGCTATTTTGAATTTTTTAAAATTTTTTTATTTTTTAATTTTGGAAGCTATTTTGGCAAGGGTCTACAATGTGCATGCCTATGTGGGCAGTTGCAGTTGTTTACAACGTGCTTCACGTACCCCGTGTCTATCTCTGAAACTTGACTGCGTCAGTCTGTCTAACAAAAGATACTGCCTTTCCCTGCAAATGTTCCCTTACTTATGCCTGTAGGTCATCCTGTCTGCATCAGTGTTACCACCATGCTCTCAAATGTGGTCCCAGAGATACTTCAAGCCTCTGCTAATTCTTTCCAGCTGCTTTTCTCTTGCTTTATAGATAATGTTTTTCTCCTTTTGGCCCATTTAAAATGGGACTGAAAAATGTAAATATTAACCACTTCTAAAATCAATTGCCCCCAGATGAGCACCTAAAACCTCTGATGATGAACAGCAGCTCCTTCTCTCATTCCTTATACACAGACATGGAAACTCACAGGGAGTGATTACAGAAGAGGAGGTGGGGATACCACCTTTCTAAACTTTCTACAGCTTTTGCCAGAGGCATCATGTGGTCTCTCAAATATCTGTGCATCAGCAGTGATCCCAGTGATGCAATGTCTTAGGGAGCAGGAAAGGAGGATATGATTTCTGCAAGTTTATTCAAAAAGTCTAAAAGTACCTAACTGTTTTAAGTGATTAGGAAAGCTTAAACTAAAATAACTTCAAAGGCTTTTATTGTACCTCTCATTAGTTCAAGAACATTACCTGCCATGAGCTAAATAGTATGGACACAAGTTTAACATGCTTGAAAATGAAAAGCAGTCTCAAAATCTACAGCATGTTTACACAGACAAGCTGCACGTGTGCACGCTGCTGGCAGGCTGGGACTGGGAACAGCTTTTTGCTCCTACGCTGTCTCAACCAGCTGCAAAGAACCATTTAGAATGATGAACTTTGCCGACTTTTTCAAGTACAACACTCAGGAGAGTTACTACATGCATCTGAGTTATCAACAGGCGTAGGAAGATAATTTTTTTTTGCTTCTTACATGAGGCAACACAAGTTGGTTTTATTCATTCTGGAAGCTGGGGGCCAGAAAGTTCATTGGCACAGAAAAGTTTCCTAGATTCATAAAATTTTTTCTCTATGGTTTTCACCTGCCACTCTTGCAGGTTCATCTGTGATATCACAGCAGTGGTAGGACAAAGGTGTTGGTGGCTTCTTCCTTTTCCAAGTACTGTGGTACCATAACCTGTGAAGACCTGTACTCCCAAGGTACGTCCCCATGACGCTGCCTCCACTCCTGGCCAGTCCTCCCCCTGCTACCCTGTCCTGAATGCTGTGTTAAGCCTTCAGCAGTCACAGACAGAAATCTGCTCAGAGGCATCATTTCTCTCAACTGCTCTGTTTTCCACGCTCATCCTTGTGATTCCTGACTTTAGCCTGGTCCACATCTGATGGAGGCTGGAATCCAGCTGCAAGGGAGCACACTGTGTGCATTATCTCCCCTACTCCCTGCCATGGCCGTGAGGAACAAGGATTAACAGTATTTAAGAGAAAAAACCCAGAAGAGTGATATCTCTTGCAGCCTTGTAAATTCTTTATCCAAAGGGATAAATAGATACCTTTGAGTCAATTAACTGTGACAGTTCTGCTTCTGCTTGTGGGAATAATTTTCAGACATGGCTTCCATTTGTTAATAAACAGGCTAATGAATTTTAGTCACAAAATGGCAGTTATAGACCTGCAGCAATGTGACAGTGTGTTATCATTTCTGGAAAGGTCTTATTTTAGGTAATCCTTTGGCTGAGGGGATCTCTAGTGAAGTCCGGCAAGCTGAGAGCGTCGTAGTGACAAAAGCACCTCAGCTCCTTTAAGCGTTATTAGAGGCAGCTTGAAGTGCTGGTGCATTTGAACTCCTCCTCTCTTCCGTCTCCCCTTCCCCTTTGCCAGTCTTGGCAATGACAGGCCAGTGCAGCACATCTTGCCTGGCTCTCTGTGCTGTGTTTGATAACAAATGCTTTAATATACTGGGCTGAGGTGTCTGATAAAAAACGTCAGCAAAGAAATAACTCATCATTGATATATTAGAGGTCAGCTCAAGAGGAAATAATCAAGATCCAACTACAACTCCACTAGCCATAGGGCCTCATAGGGCCTGATCAAGTCACGACCAGGACTGAGAAAGAAAATGTAGTGAACTCATTTTCTGGAAAGGCATCAATGTGCACCGTGTTGCCTTAATTCCTGGTGTGGCCTCAAATCTGTCAGAATTGTGTTGCAATGGATTGGGCAGTTTACAGCATTTAGATTGCAGTTTGTGTGGTCTTATCTTTGCATGCTGACAGATTCCCACGTCTATGCAAAGAAAAGTGGGCCAAAATAAGTCCCTCATCCCCTGAAAGAACAGGGTGTTCCAGGCTGGGTTTTTACTGGGTTAGATAAAAGATGCTCGAAGTAGAGGTACGTGAGAAACAATATTGAAGGTTTGTTAAGCTTTGTGGAGTTCAGATTTAGCCAAGCCTACCATTGCTATATTTTTCATTACTCAGATGGACATGGCAGATGATCCCCTTGTGCATGAAGATGCCCTTTTCCTGATACACCACCCTGGACAATTAGCCACATGCACAGTGAACTTTGGTCCTCAGAAGTACTGATGCTGAATACCACAGCAGATGATGTGTAGCCATGCAATGGTTGGTAGAAATAGACAAGGAAAACCCTTTTTTTTTTTTTTTTNTGAAACAGATGAAAAACAAACCTGTCCACAGCAGAGAAAGTTGTGGTTGCCCCACGGATGTAATGGTCATAAGTGTACATCATCATGTCCATGTCTTCGCCATAGTGTCCCGGATATTCTGTTGTTAACCTTTACATTAAGGAAAAAGAAGACAAGATGATTTACCATCTTATAGAAATCTCCAGTTGACTGAATGCAACTCAAATAGTAGATTTTTCCTGTTTCTTTGAAAGTACTTCTTTCTTAATAGCACTGCAAGATGCAGTTTGACCTATAAGTCAGCATTTTTCTTCTATGCAACTAATTCATGTAGGTATTTGAATAAATTTCAGTAAGTTTAGAACTGTTAAGAGCAAGTTGGAGTATTATATTCATACACATCTGCAACTCTGGGGTAAAAGCAGCCTGAACAAGAGTGTAAAGCTTGTCTCTTGCTTCTGTCTTTATTGCAGAGATTTGCTCTGGCCTCTTGTCACTCTGTTTGGTTTGCTGCTGTAGAGTTCTGTATATGTTGCCAAGTCAAATAGCTACAAGCATTTATCCATTTATGAATTATATTAAATGAATGTAGCAATTAATTAATTCCTTTTTGTTCTTTCTACTTTCTGCCTGGTTTATAATGTAAAAATATTGGCCTGGACAATATTTGTGCAGTCTATTTTATCTAAGAAGCTCAAAGTGCTTCTGCATTTATTAATTAAATTACGGTTACTGCTTCCCTGGGAAATAGGCAAGTAATACTGTACTTGGTTTTACAGACATTTTGCAGATAATGAACAGATGCAGGAAAGCTCTGGGACCTTGACCAATACTTTATGTCAACATTATGTTAGAGGTCAGGAATGGAAACCTGGCACTCAGTCTTTCCCTGTATTACACCATTTTATGTGGGAGTTGCTAGTGGAATTATCTCAGCTCCACTGTGAAGTGGCACAGGGAAGACTTGGTTTCCCTGTAAGAAAGATACTCGCCCCGCAGAAATGAACAGCTCAAATCCTATTGAGTTAAGATGCCTTTATAGAAATCCTGACGGCAGTTTTTCTGACTTGCACTTGCTGCTGCCCAGCAGCAGTAGTTGAATGATGCTTGAAGGTGTCATGTTTACATTTTGTTAAATCTGAGAGGGCTGAGTACAAGCTTAAATATTTTATCACTAGGAATATAATTATCGAGATGGTTATAAGTTTTTAAAATGAGATTCTTTGAGGTTATTTGGAGCTCAAACCAGTAACTGTTGGAATACTCAGAAACTCCTAGAGCTACTTACTATAACAAAAAATCTTATGAAATTGCCACCATTCTCTGTATATTTTAAATGTATTTTTGGTCACTTCGTTTATCCCATTCTTATACTGTTTACATCTTCTTTGTAAAGCAGATGTGACTTAATTCCAAGGCATTTTTGGCTTTTGAAAATGAAAGAAAAACATCATTCAGTCGGGTCATCATTCTTAACAAAGCATTATTCCTTGACAGATGAAAAATGGGACTAAGTGTGAAACTCAAGCATGGCCTTAGAAGATCCCTAAGTCTCAACAGTCAACTTCTGTGAACGTATCTTGTTCTTCTGCCTCCTGCCCTTTGGCCATCGTGATCATCAAGCAAATTACTAGTTATAGTACAAGAACACGTGTGCCCAAGTGGTTCTGAGAGGCAGAAGATCAAGCCTGATCACAGCGTCCATTGTCAGAGCTCTGACCAAGGGCACATGGATTTGCAGAACCTTTGCAGGGCTGTGCTGATGGTACGAAATGAACAGCAGTATTTCATGGGTCATGTAGACAGCTGCTGCAGACTAGGAGAAATAGAAAAAAAACCCACGTACAATGGCAGTTGCTAGGATGGATAAATAGGTAGAGTGGTCAGTATGTTCTGCAAACGGGAAAATTAGTGCCACAGTTTTCAGTCCAGCCCCTATGAATGTCTAAAATGAGACCACTATGGATTTTAAGGGAACTGGCTCTGGCCCAGACAGAGAGAATAAATACAAATATTACAAAAAGCTGTTTCTCACAACTTCTCACCAGTTAGGTGATGTTTTTTCCTAGACCAAAGATCATCACCTGAATGTGTTTCTGTCAAACCATGGCAAACCTAATTTATCTGTTACTTTGATTGAAGGCTGATGTTATAATTTTTTCTTTTAGGATATCTCCCCTTCTGCTCCCAAACATATACCTATTTGTCATTGTCAGACAGTTTATAGATCAGATCTTAATACTTTTTTATCTAGACAATCTATGACTTGAATCTCTAATACACCTTTGTGGTCCCATAAAAGAGCCTTAACCTGAGCACAAGTTGGTTCTTCAGTAGGGCAAACTTGCTGAAAGCCCTTCAGTTTGCAAAGAGATGCTTTCAGGGCCCTGAACTCTATGACCAGGGCTGTAATGACAGCTGACCTCTGCTTCCTGCTCTGTATTTTATCTGTTTTCTTTACACAGAAATCAAGGCTTTGAGAAGGACTTTTTTGCATGCCTGAGTCTCCCATCAGTGAAGCCATGGATCTGAATCTGGGAACTTGAGAGTATTTCTGGATCCATAGCCAGAGGGCAAGAGAAACTGGGGCTACATCTATGCTAGTAAATTAAAAACACCAGAGAATGTTTCTGGGCACTATAACTTGATAGCCTAGATGTGTAAATTATTAGAACAATCCCTGGGACAGTTTTAGCCCAGATCAGCTAGAACAGTCTCAGCAGATACCTCAAAGACACAGTTTGTGAATTAGCAGGTAGGTAGGTACCATTCCTAACAGGCAGAAGGTGGACACCCTGTTTTGGAGGGTAAGAAAGTTTAATAGTGTGGTTGCTTCCTCTGCTAAAAGAGAGTCCCTGTATTTGGTTTATTAATTTGTAGTCTGAGTGTCTGATAGCACATCTTCAAAGATTCCTGGTTCACAGAAGGTTTTTAAAACTTGTGGTGTGATGACTAGCTATTGACCAAGGTCTCATTTTGCATCCCCCATCAACTCCAGGTTTTAGGGCTTTTTTCGGCTATTATTATGAGAAAACACTAAGGCGTGTGTTTATATATGTTCCACCAAATGTGTTTCATAACATTTGTTTGGCATTCAGCAAGGAAAATATTCTGTAATCTTGACCAGTACTATGTGCTGGGCAAATGAAACTGTGCAAAACACAAGGTTAAAAAGCTGCTTTCAGCTCTACTCAGAGACAGAACTGAGAGTCGGTTCTTTGAACTTGTTTCATGAGCCTTTCAGTTGAAAAGTAGACCTGATGACAAGCTTCTGAATTACTGTAAAGGGTCTCACAGACCTTTTGCAGAGGCAGGCAGTGTTATTCTGAAGTGAATGGATGCAGTAGGGAGCCTTCATTTAGCTTCCCTCTCTTTTCTTTCTCCCTGCTGTCATCTCCCCCTCCCTCTCTACTAAGTTCTTCACATTACCATTCAGCCTCTTAAGGCTCCTCTGCGAAGAAGTGTTTGAAAAGCCAATATATGCAATTACTGAAAGTAAATGATATAGGGACTTGAGCTGCTCTGAAGTTTGTCTTATTACGTAGACAGATGCCTACTGACTCCTTTTGTCCTGGACAGAAACATTATAAATAGTGCTATGACAGCAATGTTCAAGTCCACTTGGGCCTGTGTGGTCTGTCTGTCTAATTCAGTTCTCTTTGATGTTTGCTGTACCCTTTTATGAAACTGTTCCCTTAAACCCATGCGTCTCAAGGTCATCTGAATTTCACAATATCCTTTACAAGGAAATGTATTTGGTTGTCCATATAGCAGGGCTGTTACTCAGCCCTTCTCTATTATCCCTGTTTTCTGGAATCCTGGGGATGAGTTGCTCAAAATCTGTCTGCACTGAGAGATGCTCTAGTGTTTAATGCATGGGGAGAGAAGGGGAGAAAGGTAATTTAACTCAGCCATTAAGGCTCTTCTCAAAGTGGTCTGCCCAGCACAGGACAGTGGTTCCCTCAGCATTTGTTGCAGCTTGGTGTGTAACCTTATTATCAAGTGCTTAACTGAAAACATGAAGTGTTTTACTCTCTAATGCATATCAACTCTGTATCAACTGTGAACCACCTACCGGGACCCTACAGACAGGTAATATATTTACAAATTTGGTAGCTTTGTAAGCCATGCGTGGCAGGTTTATACCCAAGAGGAGTCATGAAACAAGTGAGAGAGACTTTTTGCCCTAGTTGGGGAGGGTTTGCCTGCTCGTGAGAGTCTGGGTTACCAAGGAGTCCAAGGCCAAGGGCAAGACTTGTTTGGGAAGAGCCATCCACAGTAACCTGCATGAGGGCCCTGTAAGCGCTTCTGGCATTGAGCTCTTAGCAAAGACAACAGGGCTAGGGGAGAAGATAGAGGCTGGAGAATTGCCAAGTGCTGAGGCGAAGTTGCACCTGCTGTTTGAGGTGATCTAAGGCCTCTAGGACCAAGCTGTGGTGCTTGTGGTTCCTGAGAGGGTACATGAGGGAAAGCCCTAGAAGAGAGGCTTGCAAAGCAGCTGTGAGAAGGCCTGCGTTATACTGATCATGGGACCTAGGCACTGAGTAATTTGGTGCCAAATGAACGCTGAGGAGGCAGAGGATCTATGCAGGGGCTAGGAGGGTGCATTTAGTGGGGTTGTTTACTAAACCCAGACATGCACATAGGTGTTCAGTTTGGGGAAGGACTCGGGAGAAAATAGCAATGTGAGATCTTTAGCAAGTGACAGCTTTTTCAATCCATATGATCTATTTGCAAGAATTAATATAGAAAACAGGAATTCTGCTTTGGCTTTGCAAGTCCATTTCAGGTTAGTTTCAGGTGTATGATGTTTGGACACAAGAGACTTGGAGCATTGGTGGCATTGTTGAGAGAGGAGAAAGCAGGTAATTCTACCTTACAGAATGGGAAAGAAAAGCTTGTGAGAAGGGATGTAAGTAGTTTGGCATGTATGGGGGAGAGCAGGAAAACCTGTCAGAAAAAGTATTTTCATAATGGGGTTTTTAGCTGGTAGAGTTGATGTAGGATGGTTTATCTTCTGACTGGTTTGCATCGCCCCACCTATCTCCACATTTTTCTAATGTACTTTACTATAATCCTATAAATCTTGCTTAGGGCAGGAAACATATTGAAAAAAGGCATTAAATCTTTAACAGGATTACTGTTGTTCATGTTTTGGTCTGAAAGTAGTAATGTTGTTTATTTTTCATGGTGAAGAATTACTATGTTAGAGATTAATAGAAAACACAGAGTTACTCATTTAGCGCTGAGAAGAATGTTTTGTACTAATCTACAGTGATCCCTAGCACTCTTTAACGATTGACTTGAGAAATAGTTATCATGAGTCTATTTTTTACTGATAAGATTGAGTCACACCAGTGGCCTTACTAGTATTGTACGGCCCGTTGCTGAGAGAAGTAAATGGGAACTGTGGGTATGCCTTGCCTTCCGATATCAAGCAGACAAAAGAAATGAGTCTTTTAAAATACCAAAGACAGTTGGTGGTGGAGCTGGTGGTTTCCTGCTTCAAGAGTCGAACATATTTATTCCCTGCTACTAAGAACGTTGTTTCGGAGTGCCTTACACTTTGCACTTCTTGTGCAACTACAGTGCTAACAAAGGAATGGCTCCCCTTTAACCTTCATTTTCCTCTTTGCTGCTGAACTCTTCCTCAAACAATGCCACAGCCAAAAGAAGGAGCTCTTCCATTTCAAGAGGAAAACATAAACTTTGACATTAATTTTCTGACCGCTGAGGGCAAGGACTGTCCCCTGAATGGCCTTACTGTTTCAGGTGTTATTTACAAGTGCTTCAAGAATATGGCTCCCCTAAAGGAGAATTTTGTTTCAAGAGCCATGAGCCTGCACGTTACATTCAATGAATGTGGGGATTATATGCTCTTTAATCAATTTCAATTCTTCCTCCGTCTGGAAGACAGCGGCCATCCCCTTTTGAGATGCATACTCTGCTTAAAAGCCAAAGAAGGTCTTAGTAAACCATCTACAGAAATGTCTACCAATGCTCGCAGTATAGATTGATGGGCTGCCAGGGAATTAGAGGTGTCCTGGAGCTTCTCTAGAGGGAAGCAATTCTCTCGTGGCCATTGCACTTGCATTTTAGGATTGAGTTCAGGCTCCAGGCTCTGCGATCATAGATTTACCTAGACACATCGCTGCCCTTCTGTTTCCACTCTTGTTGTATTGAAAACCACGAACTCTCACAGGGCGGAGGAGCCACAAGGCCAGCACAGTGTGACCACAGTTCTTGGAGGCCTACATGAGCTAGTGCAATAGAGTTACAAGCAGCAGCAGAGAGCCTAGAGCACCTCATGCTGTTCCTCGAGAAAGACATATCTGAAATAATATTAGCCAGTTTTCCAATGTTAAGCAAATGTATTTCTCTTAAGATGTCTCTGGAAGACAGTAGTGGAGATTGAACTGTAAGGTGGTATTTGCTGGGATAGTAAAGGAAAAAACCTAGTTAAATACCTGTTAAACAAAACAAAACAAAACAAAACAAAACAAAACAAAACAACACCCCAAAACCAACCAACCAACTAAAACAAACAAACAAACAAACAAAAAAAAAACCAAAAGAAGGGGCTGGGTGGATAGGGGGGAGTGGAACTGGATTGCCCAGAAGTGCATGTTTTTACCACATCTATTCTGAGTTCACTTCCTCGATTTATATCTCTGCTGTTGGTAATCTCTGAGAAACCTGCATAGGATCTCATCAGTTTCAATATGGCTTTGGTGGCAGAAAACAAATAAGTTTCTTAAGCCCCGTAACTCCTGGAAAATGTAATTGTTGCCTGGACAATGTTACCATGACAGAGAGCAGCGACAGCTCCAGACAGACCTTCTGGCACTTGGACTGCTGGTTGTTTGGAGAGGGGAAACAGTCATAAACAGTCTGTGCAGACTTGGGGCTGCTCTGTGACATGTGTTTGCTTTTGAGAGTATGGAGTCAAGCTTTCAATTTCCTGGCAGAGAGAAAAATCTGAGCTCTAAGGGGATGAGTTAATAACTCTGTCTCTGCATCTGTGATGGATTTGCTTCCTTTACGGTTTGAATTGGTACACAGTTTATTTTACTGTGGTAGCATTCCCTAGCCAGGTAAAATAATGGGAGCTTTTCTGCCTCCTGTGAGGAATGTTAATTATTTTCAGTATGGTAAAAATGTGCAGAATTCGTGACAAGACTTGGCATGGTGAGGAAGGAAATAAAGTACTTGTAAAAAAAATTAAAAATAGCAAGTGCAAAACTATGAGACTGGAAAAGATTAGTATATTTATTTACAGTGTGGGCTTACTGTACAGGTAAACTGCGAATTAATGGCAAGAAGACGAACTGTGAAACAGAACTTCTGGACTCCGAGAGAAAGAATATAGATGCTACCAAGCAAAGTCCTTAAGCATGTATTTCGCTTTAACCATGTTCTTAAGTTAGGGAAAGTGTTTAAGTGTGGGTTTCAGTCAGCATGACGGTGTGATAAATTATTATTCCAGTAAGTATTAGTAGGACTCAAAAAAACACAGGAGTGTTTCAGCTGTGAAAACTGTGTCAAATTCTAACAAACCATTTGCATGGCTCATATATATGGGGAAAACCTGTCTTTATTCATTGTAGGGAAGACCAGCTCACTTCAGGAGAGTTGTAGTACTGAAGAAGAGAAGCCAAGAGAAGCCATGCATAAGGATCAGCTGTCTTACTGCTTTCATATTTGCCAGAGAGCCCTGTAGACAGACAGGTGGAAGAGGAAGGTGAGAGCTAATTTAAAACAAAGAATTTTGTTATGCCTCAATATGATCAGTTTTCTTCAAAACACCTTTCTGCCCATAGTTGGTTTCATAATGAAGGATTCATAGCGCATTAAAATTCAAGGCTGCTGAGAAATTCTGCAATGTGGTTTGACTTTGAATATGGATTTCCCATGTGTCATGCATGATCCACGAGGCACCACAGTCATTACATATTTTCCTGGTATTACTTTTCCACATAGTCATATAGTAATAGAAGCCTTTGCATGAAATTAAGCTGCTTCAACCAAGAAATAGTAGTCAGCAGCATGTTAATAGCCATTTCTCCACAGACAGTTTATTGACAGCTAGTTTCTGGAACAGAATAAGTACCATTTAGGTTGGGGAAGAAACTGTAATAAATAATGATACTGTATATGCACACACATTTTTATTGTGCTCTATATGCATGTACATTTTGAGGTCCTACCCTTGGTAGCTGAGAACTGCTTTGCAGATTGTTTGGAAAACACAGTCTCTCTGTCAAATGCATCTTAAATAGAGTGCAAGATACAGAGCAGAAGTGTGATTTGTGAACAAGGTTTTGTGACTGTAACCTGGAAATGCTGATGGAAGTAAACTTGTGAGTGAGATCCCCTGGGCTTAGGGAATGGGAAGTTTAGTGGCTGAACGCTGAAGTTTAACAATTCAGACAAGTCCTATCTGTAGTAGTAAAAGTGGGTCCAAGGCATGGGGTTTCATGCTACCACATTGCAGTTCATGTTGTTTATATCTTAGCATAACAACTAGCGCTCTCCCAGACACTGTCTAGGCAGGCTAAAGGGAATAAAACAGAAAAGAAGCCATTCCCAGCAGATCAATAATAGGCAGGACTCCGCTGTTTTGGAGAGGTGAGAGAGTTTCGCTGGATGGTATGGGCCCTGCAGCAGAAGAGTCCTCCTATTTGGGATTGCAGGATAACTCTGGCTGAAATAGGCCTCAAAAGGTCTCTGGTACAGCCCCCTGCTCAAAGCAGGGTCAGCCATGAGGTCAGACCAGGCTGCTCAGGGCTTTATTCAGTCAATTCTTGAAAACCTCCAAGGATGGAGCCTGCATAGCCTCACCAGGCAACCTGCTCTACTGCCTCACTGTCCTTGTAGCAGAAAAGGTTTTCTTTATAACCCTCTGAGCAGCAGTTCTACCCTCAAGCGTACCAGTCTTTCCCCCCAGTTTGGTGTCACATGCAAGCTTGGTGAGAGTGTGGTCTGTTGCCTCCTCTAAGTCATTTAAAGATGTTAAGCAGGATGGGTCTCAGGGTAGACCTAAGTTACAGTGCTCTGCTCGTAATGGGCACCTGGGTAGAGTATCACGCTTTAATCACTACCCTCTGAGCCTGTTAAACCAGCAGATTTTTACCCATCTAGTTGTCTGTCCATCCAGACCATAACATCCTAATTTGGATAATCGTATGTAGAAAGAGCTTGTATCTACCTTGCTGACTCCAAAGGCAGAATGAGAGCTTGCGACAAATTGGAAGAACTACATTATAGGGAGACACTTAAAAAAGTAAGGTCAAGCAAGGCTCTCGGGTAGAAGAAACTGTATGAGAGACTGTCCAGGGTGAGCGTGGATATGGAAGTGTCAAGATAGGCCAGTAGCTTGAACAGAACGAACTGGGCTCCAGATGGAGTGATCAAGCCTGGTAATAGAGGGTAAAAAATGGTTTTATAATGGACCCACTAATCACAAACGATGCACTGGAAGCTTTTCACAAGCCAGGTGACAGGTCTTCCCAGAGGTTCTGCAGCTCTTCCCTCCCAGAAGAACGTGAGCACATAGGATTTCTACCCTGCTTAGAAGGAGAAATGCTTTGCCTGCCTTTGAAATGCTGCCTTTTCTGCATGGAAAGACAGTAGCGTCTGAATTGTAGAAGACATTCTTTTCCAAGCGTAAAAAATGGAGTGTTGTCACTATTGGGAACAGAAGGGCAGTGTAGGAGTCGTGTGCAGCTGGGATGGAAACGCAAGACATCAGTAACCCCAAACATTTACATTAGGATTTGCATTGCTCTGAATGCCAATTTGCAAGGCAGAGGCAAAGCTGTTCCCAGTTGTCAAGACGACAACTGGGGGAAGCAGAATTGTCAACAACAAAAGAGGTCAGAGAAGATTTCTGTTGTCTCTCTGAAAATACATACAGTCTTGGAGGAGTTAGAGAGATTGAAGGAACTGCTTAAAAGTTAACGTGTGTTTCCCTCAGAGGGAAGAGCCTGGGCAGGTATGTAAATAAACCCCCAGGCAGAGAACATCCATAGGCAGTGTGGGCTGGAAAGGGGGCAGAGGAGTGTTCAAAGACTTTGTTACAAAGTTCTTGTAATTTAAAATATTTAAAAATAATAAGAAGAAACCATTTCTTTTCCTCTGTCTGCAAGGAGACTGAAGGACAGCAAAGCCAGGCACTGCTGTTGTATTTGGCCTGTAGCCAGCCAGACCAGTAAGACTGTAAACAGTTTGTATGCATCTCCATGGGAAGTTTACTTCAAAGCTGAGTTCTGGAAACAAAGATTCAAGCACAGATTTTTTTCCTCCTATTTTCTTTTTTTTTTTTCTTTTTTTTTTTTAAGTGCAGGTGGGTTGTTCTTCATCTCAGTGAGCATAGGTAGATTAATAGCCCTGGAGTGTAAAATCATGAGTTCTGTTACACAGAACGGATAGGAGCAATATGAGCTTTCTCACAGTCTGCTACTGTGCTTCTGTCTCAATTTAGAGAAATCACACCTTGGGACTCTGGGAAGCTTGGGATGTGGCACTTATTTTTCCATAGCCTCTGTGAGGTTGCCAGCACCAGTTGCGATACTGTGTTGAGGTGAGACCACCTATTTTTTTTTTGAGTTTAGACTATGATCAGTAGCTCATTTTGACTTTGGTCTTCAAACAGCCTTGAGAGAGGGAACAAGTTGTTTGCACTGCAAATACAAAAATCACAAGTTGTCAGCCAGAGAATGTTCTTTCTGAGGTAACGGGCAGTAAGTTCAACCCTGCAAGTCATTGTGGCCCAGCTGCATAGTGCAGAGATGCTCCTACTCCTGTAAACCTGCTGGATTTATAGTGGGAGCTGTATAGAATCATAGAATCATA
>VZSF01006478.1:0-33925 GCA_013398295.1 Chionis minor
GGGCACAGCCCCCGGCCCGCCCCTGCCGCCGCCGCCGGCCCCCGCAAACTCTTTGTCGTGGCGCCACCTGGCGGGCGCGGCGGGGACACCCCCTCTCCCCTCCCGGCCCCCCGGCACCTGCGGGGCGTCTGGGGGCGGTGGGAGCCGCTGCCGCAGGAATTTGGGCAGCATCGGGGGGAATAAAGCCAGCGCCCAGCCCTGGAGCTCACCCAGCCGCAGGCGCACGCCGGTGGGTGCACAGCCTGTACGTGGGAATGGGGGGCAGCGCATATCCACGGGGAGTAAATTCCAGGGAAACACCAACCCCCCCCCAGAAAGGCCTTATTCCAGTTTGCGTTTGTCTGTCTGTCGTCTCCTCAGATGAGCGAGGAACGTTGATGGGAACGGTGAGCCCAGCCCCAGGCGTTGTGCTGGGACAGGCACCCCACGCCGTGCACGGGGCCGCAATGGGACCAGGTATGCAGCAACCGGAGGGGTTTGGGGAACCAGTGTGCCCTGCATGCGACACACGCCTCGCCAGCAGAGACATACGGAGAGGTCACAAGCGATAGAATATGAGGAAACAGCCTCAAGTTGTGCCAGGGAGGTTTACATTGGGTATTAGGAAGAGTTTCTTCACCAAAAGGGTTGTCAAGCACTGGCAGAGGCTGCCCAGGGCGGTGGTGGAGTCGCCCTCCCCAGAGGTGTTTCCCAGCCGGGCAGACGTGCTGCTGAGGGACATGGGTCAGGGGTGGGTTTGGCAGTGTTGGGTTCATGGTTGGACTCGAAGAACTTAAAGATGCCTTCCAAGCTAGACGATTCCATGATTCCATGTTCACCTAGCTCTTGTAAGATACATAGGCCAGCAGGTGGGATGGTCCTGCGCGGAGCAGCAGAATAGCCTCAAGTTTTATCAGTTCCGTAAGGAACCAGGGATGTGCTTGGTGAGTCCCCTTCATGCGTCCAACAGAAGTTTCCCAGGTGTCAGAACGTGCCCAGCCGTTGCAGCCAGTCACCAAAGCACACGTTTTGCCCGCGCAAATGCGGCAGGTTTGGGAATGAAGGTTTTTATTTTTCGCTGCGTATATAGCTCGGTACAATGACATCCTGTTCCATCACTGGGGCTCCCAAGGGTGATTCAAAACACCCACCAAAATACCGCAGGTGAGCAACAGAGCTGCCACGGAAGAGGAGTGGGAAGAGGACTGGGAAGAGGACTGGGACACACGGCAGAGCTGGGGTTTGTCGCTTTTTTTGTAGCTCTTAGTACAATCGGTCAGGTTGGTTCAATAGTCCTTGAGCAGCCATGGGCACAAACACTCTCTGGAGTCTCATCCTGAAACCAAACCTGCTTTCCAAAGAACAAACCTACCCCTGAAGGAGCCTCAGAACACTGAAACAACCAGGAGGTCATTTTAAATTTGCTTTAGAGTTTCAGTCCGTATTCCCTGCTGTGGTCAACTGGGCACATAAAACAGGGTCCTAGAGCTCTTTAGGCTTAATTTTTGCTTTTTTGGGTTTTTTTTTGGATTTCTGATGCTGAAGCTAGAGGTGTTTTGTCTAATTCAACCGCAGCAAGTCAGCTGTTTAACCCAGCACAGGGGTATGGGACAGGTCAAGGCTGAGTAAATTGTTGTCTTAAGATTCAGTAAGAGCGGAAAATGGCAAAGCCTCCTCAGAAAACGAAGATAAATAATTGACTGGACTAATCAATGACTTTCTCTTACTCTGTTTATTCCTAAAAAAATTGTGACCTAGATATATGTGAGTGTGTGTGCACGTGTGCGTGCGCATGTGAAGCGTACATAAAATAACGTTCCTGTGCAGATTACAGAAGGGTAGTTTTTCTTGTTTGGCAAAGTTTCTCAAACATTTTAATCACCGTTTAAAATGTTGTAGACCTTAAATGGTCCTTCCAGCCATGTGGTCTTTCCAGGGGTCTATAGTAACTAAGCTTTACCTACCACCTGTTTTACAGTGCCTGTATATCCAGCTTCCTTTTTTTTTTTTTACGCTATATTTATTACTTTCTAGTCTCTGCATAATCGAATCAATATGCGGCATTATGATAAATTATTCTATTTCTCTTAACGGAGTACAGCAATAAGTTACAGGCAACTCAGTAAACTAACACAAAACTTGGAACAGCGATTAGAAATTCTTGTCAGAAAAGTAGGAAGCAGGAAATCGCCCATGGCAATAGAAATGAACTTGAAACTGCTCTTAAAAGGGTTAAAAAGAAATCCCAGAGCTCCTGGTCCGTAAGGAGATGTCTGCAGGTGAAAATCCAGCTCTCGGGATTCTTCACTTGGAAGAACGCCGTGGTCTTTTTGCGGGCGCTTTGGAGGCGGCTCGTGCTACTCCGGGAAGCGCAGCTGCCTGCAGGGTCGGGAAGCGGTGGGCCTGATGGGAACACATTCCCGTGACTCTAGGAGGGAGAGGGAGACTCCAAGGCAGGTGGGGGAGTCAGGCTCCCTCTGCTCCAGGGGGACGCACCCCTCCGTGTGCTCGGCGCCAGACGCCAGGCAGCCTGGCCGGACCGGGATGCAGCTCCTGTTGGGCGCAGGGTGGCAGACAAATACACGTCTTGAATAAGTATCCGAGTAGAATTTGCCCACGGTGGAAGAGGCGACACCTGGAGAGAGTGTTTCTCCGCAGGCCCCGGCAGGAGGAGGGCCGGTGTGCGGCAGTTTCGGCCTCGTGGCCCGCGCTGAGCCGTGGGGCTCACCCGTCTCTCCCAAGATGCTCCAGCTCTGAGGAAACGTATCCGCCAGCAGAGCGAAGAGCTTTATTCCAGATATGATCTTTTCACTCTCACCTTTTACTACCCGTGTCTTTATTTAGCAGCAGCAACTTTCTTCTGAACAAAGAGGAGGCCCAAGCTACACCCTGGAGCCATCCATCACTCGTTGCCACAGTGGTGCTTCTATTGTTAATTGTTTGTCAGGGTTGCTTTTTGGGGTTAGGCAGTGCGATGATTTAGTACATTAGCTAATCAGCTCTGAAAATGTCTTCTCAAAATAAATTAGATCCAAAAAGAAAAAAAAAGAAAAAAAAAGCGCAGCTTGAAAAGTCTGTTGGTCTCGACAGAATCTTTCTGGACTCCCTCACGAAGCCACGACAGGATCCAGCGGTTCCCTCCCTCCCGTTCCAGAGCTTCGGCGCTGCTCCTGCTCGCTGGGCTGACATGGTTAGTGCAGCTGGTAGCAAAGTTTGCACAACACCTGTCTGCTCAGTGCGTGCTTCTGGTCAAGATTATTAATGTCTCATTTTTCATAAACATACAGAAATACAAGAAACGTACCCACATAAAATGAAAAAGAAAGGTTGTCTGTCTTTTTTTTTTTTTCTTTTCTTCAAGATGGCCTCTGATAACATGAAATCACAAGGGAGAATGTGGTTAAAAGCCCATTTTGTAACTAGATCCTAGATGATGCACATACCATCAATACTCAAGCTCTGGCTCCCTTTTATCAGGCTAATCATAGCTGCACCGTTTTGTTGTCAAAACATCTCCTGGCCAAGTCAGACTGGAGAGGCCTTTCAGTAGCAAAAATGTGAGGTTAATATACCAACGCTCCCTGTATTAAGATTCTCCTACCTCCTTAAAAGGGTGCTTTAAAAAACACAATAGATAAATAACTAACATTCGCAAAGCCGGTTAATTTCCTGGGCTCTTCTTGGCCCTCTCCTGCAATGTACGGTATCATCAGCAACCACAGTAACTTCTCAGTTTACAGACGTATCCCTGGGACTGCAAAAGGAGCAATAAATATCCTGCCGCAGGGTTTCTCTCCACGAGGAGTAAATTACCTACGGAGCTGCGGCAGGTCAGAGCTCAGGAAGGGCGAGAGCCGCCTTCCCTGCCTAGCAGGGCTGAGCGCGCTGCCAGACCGGAGCGGCTTTCCAGAGTAAGTCTTGGCTGGCTTTGAACTCTTGTGGCAACAGCGAGGTGACACCTGCCTTGTTGGGACCAGTTGCCTTGTGACGGATCGACTCGGTGATGTACACAGGCGCCTGGCAAGCTCAGGACAGGGGTCCGAGAAACCCGGAGCAGGTTTGCACCCTCGCAGTGGGAAGCTGGGATCCCCAGGTCCCTCAGGTGTGCTCCGGGTAGAGCCCATCCAGGCCAGGCAGATGGTGGCCACAGGCAGAAGTCATTTAGGCAAGCATATGTTGCTGGGAGCTAATTACCCACAGGTTGGTCTAGTTAGTAACTGATGGGCTCGGAGCGTTCTAGGAGCCAGAGGAGGAGAGAGATGGATGACTGGAAACCAGGAGAAGACTTGGGGTAAGGAAAGAGTTGCTCTGTTTGGATGATTTTGGAGTCTGCTGGCTATTCAGCTGGGAGATGCTGGTGTGGTGCAGAGCTGTGTCTGTGTGTGAGTACCCAGGCAGGTGTCCCTCTGCTCTAGCCTCCAACATGTCTCAGCTTTTGGAGCTGGACACAACCGAAGGAGCTCCTGAAAGTGTGGCCTGTGAGTCCAGGGTCTCTCTGGGTTTGGGTTTGCTTTGACTTTTCACTCTAGGTACTTTGTGGAATACTTAATGTTAAAGCTGGTAGTCGGGGGTTGAGAAAGCTGCTCTCTGCCTGAACTGGTGAACTCCATCCAGCCCTGGTTTTGGGGCAAACTTGTAGGTTTGGGGTCTCAGAGTTGAGGGAGCGTGAAGAGATGATCATCGGTTCTTTTGAGCGTTCAAAAAAAACCCTGGGCAGGAGAACTTGAAGGTTGCTCACCTGCTGTTTTGAAAATGCCTTGATCTTTTTTTTTTTTTCCCCCCTGTGCTATCCCAAGGGCTGGGAAACCCGCTGCTGCACCGAGTGGTTTCCCCCGCTCCTGCAGGCACACGCCAGCCCTGACGTTGGGACCGTATCCCAAAAGGCGACGGGGCTTAACCCTCCTGCCTGCGGCTGCAGCTTGTGCCTCCCTGGGTACCATCTTGCCCGCTTGGAGTTTGGACCCTGCTGTGGCTGCACGTGCCAGAGAAGGAGCTAATGATTAATAGATATGAAGGAAATTGCTCTCTCAAACAGTAATCCTTAACACCAATGGCAGCGCCAGAGGAGCAGACCTCTTTTTGTCACTCATTCTGAGCCAAGTCCGTGAATCCCACGGGTCCGCATCCCCTATTCCCTCGGGCAATGTGCCAGTGTCACCAGGTGCCCGTTGCACATCCTACACAGACCTCCAGCTCTCCGATGGCTCTTTTTATATTTCCCTCTTTTTGCTTTTTTTCCCCTGACAGATACAAACGCAGCTATTTGTTCACGGGGATGCAACTCATCCAGGCTTTTTTGCTTTTTGTGTTCCTCCACAGTTTCTTTGGGAGACTTTTCTGATTCCACCCTATTCTCACTATGCTGATAACAAGAAGTTACTCGTTGCAAAGACACTGGGGAATATGTTGCATTTGCAAAAAAATAGTATTTCTCAGTTATCACAACGTGTACTTAGGCAAATACTATTTTTGCCTTTTTCTTAAAAAAAAAAACAAACCAAAAAACTGCTGTTTCCTTTACGCATATTAATGGACACAGAGGTGAAAAGATGAACTGTCAAAGCAGATTATTTGTTGCCAAAGAAAGGTCTCAAACACCATGGATCCGATCCAGCAAATATGACACAGTCTTCCAGGCAGCGTAAGAACCGGAGCGCTACAGATGCTGTTAAAAGCAGGTATTTCCAAAGTGACCAGATTCTCCCCAAGTCTGCGGGGAGATGGAGCAGGCACGGAGGGGTGAGAGCTGGGTTGCAAAACTGGGTGTTAAACATGCATTTTTGCTAACCGTGGCAACCTGGTGTTGAGCATAGAAGTCCTGCTGCTCTCCCTCTTGGTGACAAACCTGCTGCATCCCAGTGATTTGCCCCAGAATACGCTGAACCCCGACAGTCGCCCGCGGCCCTGGGCCGAGGAGAAGGATGGAGTGGAGCTGAGCTTGAGGCCGGTGGCTGGAGAAGTGGCACGTTGAAGGTGAGCAGGGCGATGTGCAAAGCAGATGGCCTGGGTGGCTGGGTGGGGAACGGCAGCGTGGACAACAAGGGTGGTGTCTATTCCCTGAATACGGGCAGGGCGGAGTGTCAAAATTGTGGATGGGAAGGGGTAACAAATAGCATGAGGAAATCATGTGGCGATCAGGGGAAGCACGCTCGTGTTCACGGCAGGAAGGAGAGAAAGGGTGGAGAAAGTGGAATGATGGGGAGGAAGGCACAGAAAGACACAGGGCTGCTTTTTGTTCGGATGAAGATTGACCTTGGACTGACACATATTTACAAATCTGACAATCAGCAGAAGCCATTTTGACACTATTGCTACTATTGATGACATTAATATCGCTGGAATTATAGCTATAGCTAAAACAATAGAAAGCAAACCCTGTCCGTTTCCAAAATGAAGCTTCCCTTCCCCCCCCCCCCCCATTCAAAGATTTGAGATGCGCTTTTCCAAGGCTGATGTCAAGGTGTCACTAGAAATGCACAAGGCCATGGTGATATCATGGTGTGAGAGTTATGAGCAAGGCACATAAACTTCATGAAATATTGTCTTTTTTTTCTCCCTTCCGTTACAGCCATTGCCTAAACTGTAACCATAAAACCGACCTTAAAATAGCACTGCAGGTAGGGAAAAAAAAAAAAAAAGAAGGAAAAAGGAAAAGTACTGAACTAGATTTTGTTTTCTAGCCAAGTTTGTTCAAACAGCCTTTGCTAATAGCAGAGCTTTGGGGGAATTCTGTGAACCCGAGGAAAGGAGATTGTATTGCAGATATCAGGGCTCTTATCAATAATTTCCTATCTCCTCGCAAAGCCAGGAGCTTTTCCCTGTCTACCTACATAGAGATATATTTTTATGTCAAGATGTAAGGCGAAACAGGCTCCCATTCAATATATAGTTTAAAATTATGTAAACAATATTAACTGATCTGTCAAAAATGCATTTGTGGAAAACGCTTGACTAAGCTGATTCATGTTTTTGGAAAGATTTCTTGTACAGACACTTAAGGCACATCTGTTTACCACGGGCCTGGTAATGTCTTTGCAGTGATCACGCAGCCCTCCAGTGTCACGTTTCCGAACAGTAATTGTGGAGTAAATAAATTAAAGGTATCAAAACATACAATTATGAACTGTTGGGGGTCTCATGATAGGATCGAGTCCGAGCCTGTACTTTGTACGGCTGAGAAGATGTAATGTGGAGGCAAATGGGTACCAGGTCACAAGGGCTGGGGGTTGTTTGGGGGGGTCTGGGCCAGGGTTTTGGTGGTTGTGCGTTGTTCCGGCCTCCCTGGCTCCAGCAGAGCTCACTGCACAACGCCGGGTGAATGGACTCAGTGTGGGTACACTCACGGTTCTCTCCTGCCGCAGCTCCCACGCGGCCACTGAGACCAGAGCTAGAGGGGGGGTCACCCCTCTGGTGTCCCGCTGGGGACACTCAGCAGCTTTGTTATTGGTTCTAGTGCCCATCTGCCAGAAATGTTAATTTTGCCTAATAAGCATCATGTCTTGGTCCAAGACTGCCATATAGTCGCGGAGGGTAAGAAAAACATGTCGCGTTTGCTGTCTGAACGAGCAGCGGTTTCCAGATGCAGCCTGTCGCTTGTGGCTTGGGTGACAGTGGCTCTCCAGCCGTGTCCCGCCGGTGCGGTCGGAGCGAGCGCTCCGGTCAGGGAGGGGGTTTGCCGTGCTGCACCTCAGAAGGGAGAGCCTGAAAAGACACCCAACGCGTTCAGCTTTTACTGGAATATTCCCGGGAAGCATCTGGGGGCCGTGGCCAGGGAGGGTGTCAGCACAGACACGAACCTGTTGGCCATCCCAGAAGCGTGTGCTCTGGTGAAATAATTTTCTTGTGGACGAGAGGGCAGGGGCCGTTCAAAAGGCATCAGCGTTGTGCTCGAACTGAGCCGAGGTCACAGGCTGAAAGAATCCCTGGGAGGATTTATACATTTGATAACAGGTGTGTGATAGGAGAAGACTAAGAATTCCATCTGCCGCAGATCACTGCGATTTGCAAGCTGGGGCTTCTTGACAGTGCCATATCCTAGAGGAGGCCCCGGAGATGCTGGGAGGGCTGGAGCCCCTCTGCTGGGAGGACAGGCTGGGAGAGATGGGGGGTTCAGCCTGGGGAAGAGAAGGCTCTGGGGAAACCTTGGAGTCCCTGCCAGTCCCTAAACGGGCTCCAGGAAACCTGGGGAGGGACTCTGGATCAGGGAGTGGAGCCATAGGATGAGGGGTGATGGTTTTAAGCTGAAAGATGGCAGATTTAGATGAGATATTAGGGAGAAATTCCTGCCTGTGAGGGTGGGGAGCCCGTGGCTGGGGTTGCCCAGAGAAGCTGTGACTGCCCCATCCCTGGAGGTTCAAGGCCAGGTTGGATGGGGCTTGGAGCACCCTGGTCTGGTGGGAGGTGTCCCTGGCCACGGTAAGGGTTTGAAACTGGGTCATCTTTAAGGTCCCTTCCAACCCAAACCATTCCATGATTCCATATAGACCTATTTATTCAGCAGGTTGCCTTTCTGCAGGACCATTTACAAAAGGAGAAGAAAAAGGTCCCATCCTCAAAAAAAAAAAAATAAAATTAGTACATAAGTAGAAGATGAGGGTGGCAAATGAGAGAGTAAAAAGGAAAAGGTGCTGGTCAGTGTGGTGAGCGACCAGGAGTGCAGGAGAAGAAGGGAGGGCTTTTGCAAGTGTTCATAGGGAGCTCTAAGTGGGAATGCAGCACCCGGAGAGAAGACAGACACTTCCCTGGCAATATGATCATGTGGGATAAAGACCACTGTAGTGGACCAGCCGTAGAGCAGCTGCTGATTTGTGAACAATCGATCGCGTGTCAGGAAGGGCCTTGAAAGCAAAGCCAAGTGACTTATGCTTGGTGCTACAGAGGAGGTGCCAGAAGAGAGATGCAAAAGGAGGACCGTGTGTCGAAATGCCGGCGAGGAAACTCGGCCGCAGAGCGTGGGATTGCTGGGAGCCGGCAGCCCAGTCCAGGTGTCAGCAGCGAGAGTTCTGCCGAGGGGATCGCTGGGGACAGGCTGTCCACCCTGAGGACCCCATGCAGGCAAACTTCAAGAGAATTAAACCTCATTTGGAGGAGAGGAGTTGTAAACTGGGCATTAGGAGAGAGGTGGGAGGCCTTGACGGGCTGCGGGGTGACTGCCACGCATAGTCGTTCCGTTGGTAATGAAGGAAAGTGGGATTACATGGAGGCACGGGCAGCAGCTTTGCTTCAGCCAGGAGGACTCCAGGTAGAAGTAAATAACAGGTGACCGTACAGAAAGGTATTAATGCTTTTTATTCGGACAAAAGGGACAAGTCTGGAGTTGAGCAGTAAAACAGGCGGTATCTATCTCTGCAGAGGGGGGTCGTTGAGTTTGTATGTGGAGACACATTTGAGGGGTTTGGTTTTGTTTGGTGGGTGGTGGGGTTTTTTGTATTTTATTTTTTTTTCCTGGAAATGAGATCGTAGGGGAAAAGAGACCAAGAGCTAGTGAAGAAGACTCTTTAGCAAACACGCTGAATGAGTGATGGGGCGCAGAGGATGAGGGGTGCAAAACCCAGAGAACAAGATCTCAAGAAGAAGGTGGTCAACATGCTAAAAGTAAATGAAGAAGGATAGTGGAAAGAGCGTCTGACTGAAATCTTGGTAAGAAGAAGATGTGAGAGACCTTGACCAGGGAAGTTTCAGTAAGATGTGAGGGGCAGAAGCAAACATCCGGATACTATAAGCAGCAATGAGCTATGGGATGGAGCCGTGTCTGGAAGGGCAAGAGGGGAATCGAGAACTTTTTTGTACACTTTAAAGAAAGTAGATGCTAAAGGATGTTAGTGAAGGGGAAACTGAAGAACTCAAGGTTAAATGAGAGGGTTTAAGGATAATTAGAATAAAAAAAGGATGAAGGGAACTGAAATGGCATGGAGATGCCGTTGGAAGGGAGAGTAGACCAGTGCCCTACCACAAAGATGAGGAAAACCAGCCAGCTCGTGTTTCTTGGGAGAAAAAGAGAAGAAAGTGATTGAGAAGCGAGAAGTTGCATCAGCCAGAGTTGCAGATACACTTCGTCAGATTCAGCTGGGTCTTACGGCTGCTTGGTTGGGAAGGTGACAGTGCGGAGAGGTAGAGAGAATGAATTTGCTGCTGTGTTAATAGCTTGGGGGGGGAGGGGGGGGGGGGNATGAAGTCAGTAGGCCAGACTCGGGGACTGTAGTCTAGACTGGACTGAAATGAAGCTTGAAAGCAAATGAGCAATTTTCAAATTGAGAAAAGGGCAGGGAGGAGAGGTCTGCAAACAGAGGAGGAAAGGAAAACTAATTGAATTATCTGGATAAGCAGTGACCAGAGGGGGAATTTGTACAGTGGAGATGTGAGGAAGAGGAGCACGGAGTGAAAAACATCGCGGATTAACCATTTCAGAGTGACTGAGAGAGTCAAATGAGCTGCAGGTCAACTGAAGGCTCAAGGATCCGGAGATGCCAATGTAAGAAACTGGTTGGGTTGTCACGTCAGAACCCAACGCCGCCAAGAGCGGATGTGGGAGTCTGGCAGGAGGAGAAAGAGCTTTGGATCAAGGTTGGAGGAGGAGACTGGGGAAGGGAAAGGGCTCGGAAGCAGCGGGTACAGGAGGGACCCCCAAGCATTTGCACCACGTCTGCTCCTGCTCCAGGAAGCTCGGAGAAAGGGAGGTGCCTGTAAGAGGAAGGAGAGCACAGGCGAGGTCCTGAGAGCTGGAGGAGCTGTGAGGATGCAGAGCTCGGAAACAGCCAGGAGGGGAAAGAAGTGCAGTGCTGGCACTGAAAAGCAGGTGGAGGTGAGGGGTTGGTGTAGCTGGGTGGAGAGGGTGGTACGCCAGGAGGACAGGGATTCGATCCAGGGTTGCCAAAGGAAGGGATGAGGAGAGTGGTAGGAAGAGGATAGGCTTGGCATGGAAAATGGGCAGGCGTAAGGAAGATAACAGGGCCAGACGCTGCTATGAACAAAGGGTGAGGTCAGAGCGATGGCCGGGTGGCAGACAGACGCGTGTACAAAAACAGAAAACAAGAGGCAGCTCCTGCCTGTGGTTTCTAGGTACGCGCTTTGGCTGCCTGCAATCAAAAGTGATTGATTACAGAATTAGACTTGTGCTATTTTGGCCCTGTGACTTCAGATGCTGTAATCTAAGCCCACTGTGCGCTTATCCTCGTGGCGAGGATAACTCTTTAGGCACAGGGATGATTTTGGGGGAGACACGTCGGAGAGCTTTTCCCCAAACTTTTGGCGTTTGTGATCCTGCCACTCCTCTCATCAATCATCAAGCTAATATAAAACTGGCAGTGTGCTTCCTGTTAGAGTGTTGTGAATTTTCAAAGGCAAAGTGCACTATTGTTTAATAGCCAGTTATTCACTGGCATTGATAAACAGGCTCTGCGCGCGATTACTGCAGCAATTACTCACTCTCCTAATTTAGACATGAGGAAAAATTAATTCAAGCTTCCAGTTGATCATTTATATCTTTGGCTTTTGTAATACACATCACAGCACGCTGAAAACAACTCCACCATAAAGGAAACTGATCTGTTCAAATTGATAACGCGGTTTGCTCTCGTCCTGTCACCCAGAGAGGCATGACGGAGTCTAAGCTGAAGGGTTGTGGCTGAAGGTGGGGTGTTTTGTTTTTTTTTTTTTTTAATGTTTTGGGGACATAAAAAATATGAAAATCATTTTGTTAAATTAAAAACAGAGGGGAGGGATGTTACTGTGGTCAGAAGGGAACTCCATGGACAGCTAAACAAGCAAATAAAATAGTAGGATGTTTAAGTAATTTGACCTCATCTTACCCCCAGACCACCCTTCAAGTGCTGCTGGACCCATCTCCAAACAACAGCCGGGCAAGGCTTTGTTCGGGGCAGGCTTGTGGGGAGAAGTGCGAGGACGGATGCTGGCTGGCTGCTTCAGAAGGAGGTTGCGGCAGAGGTAACAGCTTTAGTAATGGTAAGTTGCAACCATCCTATTTACGCATAATTCAGGAGCAGTGAGATGGAAAGGCATCCACATGAGAACTAGAACAGGGAAAGGCTGTTATTTATTTTAGTTTATTTAAAACTGCTCCACAAGTTGGCTTTCTGTTGCACAGGAATTCCGTGGTGCGAGCTCGTGGCCCCCGAGACCTGAGCGAAGGAGCAGCGCCTGAGAAGCACCTTCTCCCGGTTTTCTCTTCCCCCCTCGGCGCTGCGGTTTCACTTTCCGTGGCTGTCTCGGCGTTTGCTGCTGGCAGCCGTTCAGCTGGTCTGGGAGAAGAGCAGGAAGAGCCTTTCCTCGGCGCACGCCGGTGCGAGCCCGACAGTGCATTCCTCGTCAGCACAGGCTGTGTGCGAGGTAGATCCTCTTCCGTGTCTGGCGAGGAGCGTCCACGGGCAGGTGCGGCCTCATGCTCTGGCGCAGCTCCCTCTGCCTCTGGAGCGGAGTACGGATTGCCGGCAGTTTTGTCTTCCAAAATCTGGTTTATTTACCCCAAATGGTGTCACTGCAGCCAGCTGTTCTGTTCAGGCGCAGTACAGAGTGTGAGTGACCCCAGATGCGTTTTTCGCCCCGAGAATCGCCCGCCAGGCGCCTGCACCGGGAGTCATGGCAGCGCTTCCGCCAGCCCAGGGGGCGGGTGGGGGCGAAGCAGAGACAAGGCTGTGGCAGCTCGGCTGCTCCAAGCAGACTTGAGGGAGATCACTGGCTGAAAAATGGAAAGGCAGCAAAACGTCGTCTCCTCTCAGGGATCAGCTCCGACGGATGACGTGGTAGCTGGGAGCATTTAGTGAAGGCAGCCAATGCTGAACACAAAGTTGGGCCCATTAACAAAAATCTGAATATTGTTTCAATTGGGAGGCAGAACTAGGCCTTTAATGTTGTCCTCCTTCAGCGCAGTGAATGTTTGATGAGCAGCAGATCATTATTGCTAATGGTTGCCTGGACAGGTGCGTTTGCCTGCCCCTGCGCTGAGGCTCTGCAGCGGCTGGAGATGCTGCCACCTCTTCCCACCTCTGGTGGGAGGATGTGTCCTGCCTCCCTCGCTGCCGCCAGGGCTCTGCCTGTTTTTGGGATGCCCGAAGCCCCTCTGAGCCGTTTAAATGCCATGGGAGCAGAGCTATCCCAACTCCTTCAGGAGGCACTGACATTCCCGTGCCCGAGCCGAGCTGGAGGGTGGGTGCACCAGGTGGCCTGGGCCAGGACGGAGGAGGACACTGCTCTGGGGCCATGCCATGGCCAGGAGGGGCTGCCTTCAGGGACAGGGAATGGGCATTGCGCTGCAGCCGCTGTTAACAGGAATTCTGCCTGCGGACCCTATGTCTGCACAGGGGGGTCGTGTTTGATACAGCCATGAAATGCATACCAGAGACCGCAGCACCCGGAATTCCCGGCTTTGGTGTTTGCTCCAGGTGGGGAGCGATCCCAAAGCACCGACCATTACGTTACAACTGGGCTAATTGGAGAAAAGGAAAGAAAATTATAATTTGCAGTTCGTCTTATCTGAGATTATCATGCGCGCTCAGGAACTGTGTAATTCAGTTGCCCTGCTTAGCCAAAAGCTAAATAGTTTCTAAAGTTTATTTCCTGCCTTTATAGCAACTGTCTGTCCCTTTATTTATTTTCACTGAAAGCTACTGGTGCGCTAAAAATAATTTTTGGAGCAATTCTTGTGGCAGATTGTATAACAATCGCAGGCTGAAGTCGGAGCGGTTGGGAAGTGAAGGATGCCTCCTTGGCCAAGCTCTTCTTATGAACTTCCATACTTTTTTTTATTTTTGTTTTGCGCTAAAGCCTTTTCTGTTCCTCACAGTTGAGAAGAGCTGACGGCTCACATTGTTGTTACCTTGAAAGGGCAGTTATCACGGTTAATCCACCCTCCAAGGTTTTTCCTCAGGATAATTATTGTTTCGGTGATTCATCTTGCAGACCCTGCCCTTCCTTATTCGCACAAAATATCCTACTCCCTGCAATATTTCTGGGTCAGGCTCGTGCCACACATGTGATTTCCTTTTGGGCATGCAGACAAGACAAGATGGATTTAAAGGTCAGCCACCGCTGGGCTGGCCAACCTCGGTGCGCTGCGCTGTGCCGGTGGCTTCGCGTGTCGCCGGGGGGACGTTACGGGTGAGGGTTGGCAGGGCCGCCCGGGAGCCGGGGTGGCATGGTGGCGTTCACGTGCGCTTTGCGCGGGGAGGGGGGAAACAGTGCTGCTGTTGTTGTGCTGGAAAATTTCACTGCTCCTGTCTTCAGTGGAAAACATTATCACCGCCACATCCTGGCCTGTAGTTTTGCCTCATTTATTATTGTCTCGCATTGGCTTAGTGCTTATGGTGCATTTCTGAGGTACTTAAGAGAGGGTTGTGGTTTTTCAAGGAAACATAACTCATGGGGGACAGGGGAGGGAGAATCCTGAAAGTTTTTGGCACAAATTGAGTCAAATTTTACTGAACACGAAAAGCAGAACCTGTGCAGGCTTTAACATGAATTCCGCATGGCCCACAGGCTATGGGGAAGGGAATATGCCCAACAGGCAGGATTACCGCTCGGGAGACCCGGGCTCTGCTTTTCCTGCCAACCTGCTTGTCAGGGTCTGTTCGTACATCCTGTGCTTCCCCGTTTGGGTGCAAACCACCACATTTTGTAGCAAACAGCATGTTACCCAACACTTGTCTAATCTCAGGTTCCTTCTCAGGATACAGAAGCTGGATGAGACCCAGTGATGCCACCAAAAAGGCAAGTGAGAAGTTTGGTTTGGGTTTGACCTTCCCCCCCACCCCGTGCCTTGGCAGTGGCATTTGAGCTGGAGCAATGGGCTCACAGCTCATCAGCTGCTTGGTGACCCTCCCCAACGCTGTGCCGCAGCAGAACCGGGGGGGACCACCACCAAAGGGCGCAGGCAAAATGAGATGTGGTGAATGGAGTTAAATCCAGCTGGCGGCCACTCACAAGTGGTGTCCCCAGGGCTCGGTACTGGGGCCAGGTCTGTTTAGTATCATTATCAACAACGTGGACGAGGGGCTGGAGCGCACCCTCAGGAAGTTCACAGATGACACCAAGTGGGGCGGGAGTGTTGATCTGCTGGAAGGCAGGATGGCCCTGCAGAGGGACCTGGACAGGCGGCATCGATGGGCCAATGGTGTGAGGTTCAACAAGGGCAAGTGCCAGGTCCTGCACGTGGGTCACACCAACCCCATGGATGCTCCAGGTGTGGGGCAGAGTGGCTGGAAAGCTGCCCGGCGGAAAAGGGCCTGGGGGTGCTGGTCGACAGGTGGCTGGATATGAGCCAGCAGAGCGCCCAGGTGGCCAAGGAGGCCAATGGCATCCTGGCCTGTGTCGGCAATGGTGTGGCCAGCAGGACTGGGGCAGTGATGGTCCCCCTGTACTGGGCACTGGTGAGGCCCCACCTCGAATCCTGTGTTCAGTTTTGGGCCCCTCACTCCAAGACAGACACTGAGGGCTGGAGTGTGTCCAGAGAAGGGCAGTGGAGCTGGTGAGGGGTCTGGAGCACAAGTCTCCTGAGGAACGGCTGAGGGACCTGGAGTTGTTCAGCCTGGAGAAGAGGAGGCTGAGGGGAGACCTTCTCGCTCTCTACAACTGCCTGAGAGGAGGGTGTAGCCAGGGGGGGTTGGTCTCTCCTCCCAAGGAACAGGCGATAGGATAAGAGGAAATGGCCTCAAGTTGTGCCAGGGGAGGTTTAGGTTGGATATTAGGAAGAATTTCTTCCCGGAAAGGGTTATCAAGCATCAGAAGAGGCTGCCCAGGGCAGTGGTGGAGTCACCGTCCCTGGAGGTATTTCCCAGCCGGGCAGACGTGGTGCTGAGGGACGTGGGTTAGGGGTGGCTTTGGCAGTTCTGGGTTGATGGTTGGACTCGATGAGTTTAAAGGTCTCTTCCAACCTGGGTGACTCTATAAACCCCCTACCAGGTGGTCACACTGTGCCACCCTTTGCATGTCCCCCAGCACCAGCTCTTTCCCAGCAGACCAGGGCCGGTGTGTGCCCTCCCTGCCGAGCCGGGCCACACCAAGGCATCTCTAGTGCTGGACCCAGCTGAGGGCGCCCCCTGCTTTGTTGCCCCCGCTCGCCAGGCTGGAACAGCAGCCCCAAGGCTCCACGACACTGCTGGCCGTAAGCTCGCTGCGCAGTGTGTCTCAGGTCTGTCGCAGTAATTGGGGTGAGATCGGTAAGGCACTTCCAGGTCTGTAACTTCCAGGTAGGATGGGAAACGCATGTTAGTGGCAGATTTTATGCCACGCTGCTTTTAGCTAAGACCAGCAGAACCTGACGGCAGTTTGGTGGCAAACTGCTACAACCAAGTTCACTCTATTTTACTTTGGGTGCTCTGGAGGAAATGAAAGTCTTGAGTAAAGCCCCTCTAGGGACAGAGGAAATAAGGGGAAAAAAGGCATAACCTTCAAAGTTAATTTCTTTGTAAACTGAGCAGGGGAGGTGAAGGACGCTACGGTTGCCACTGGTCCTGCTGCGCTTTCGAGGGGCGTGAGTTAGCTACGGCCGGTTCACGGTACAGCAATGAGCTTGCTAACAGGGTGCGGAACTGTGGTGCTACTGCCGCCACCCCTCCTGCTCTTGTCACCCGGCCAGCTGAGCTGCCCCTCTGCTGGCCCCAGAGGGCTCCCGACGGGCTCCGAGCACCCGTGGTGTCACTGCGGTCCTGCCACCAGGACGCTCGCTGCTGGCTCGCTCTGGGAAGCTCTGCCCATGCCAGTTGCCTTCAGTGTGTGCCTGTTCCGCCTTCGGTAGCTGAATCCACCGGCTGAGCTGGCAGTGTACTTTAACACCACCGTATCAGTACGCTCGCGCAGCAGAATCCTCCTCCTGCGAGCCTTCCGCAGACAGGTGGAGCAGGATACCCATCTCCAAACATGGGCGTAGAACTTTCGGTATCAAGAAATGCCAGGCAGCACACCCAGCGCTGGCACAGGCGATGTGAAAACCTGCACAAGCACCAGCCAAAACAAATGGGTAGCGCGTTCCTCAGGGACTCCCAATTGCTGACCCGCAGCCATCGCCAGCCAGTGAAGCGTGGGAGGTAGGGAAAACCCAAAAATGTTGCGTGAGGCGCTGTACCTAGTGACCAGCGGTCAGTTTGTGGGATCTCTATGGGACAGAAGTGGTTCCTTGTGACTGATGTTACCATTTTCAATACCAAATTAATTTTGTGCGTGATGGGAGTCTTAATAGCCTTCATTGCACAGAACATAGTTACGACCTCTTTCTTTAAAAAAAAAAAAAAACAAACAGGAATATTATAGTGACTTTTATTCTCACGTTTCCGTGAAAAAGTTAACATAAACAATGACCACAATGATTTGTTTTGAAAATTCTCCCTCAAGCATACGCTTACGCTTACAGTTTCTTTGAACACCAATGGTTCAAAGAGCTGGGGCTTTAGTGGCAGAACAGCGATTCAATCTGTTACTGCTTCTGTGACAGCAAAAGATGTGAAATACATCAAATTGGCTTCAGCATGTCTAAAATATCTTTTTTAAAAAAAAATTATTTTTTGGCACGACCTTCAGAGAGCAGTTCCCTGGGCAAGTAAAGCTGCTTTTAATGCCCAAAGTATCAAAATCTGTTTTGGTTGTACAGCGCTCAAATGAACCCCCTCATGTTGTACAGGTACATCTCGTGTAGATTCGCTTAGGGTTTTACTGCTGTACGAGGAAAATACGCAAGTCCTGTCCCTGATGGTAGCCTGGTGGCTGGACAGAACTAAACAAGCAATAACAGATCCAGTAAATGTTGTTGTCAAGGAAACAATCCAAAAATCTGAGGGAAGGGAACCAGAGGGGTAGATTCACCCCGGGTTAGGTTTAGGTAGTAGAGAAAATAGAGTTTTGTTTGGTTACTTGTCTCATGGTAGATAGCAGTTTTCAAAATGCTTATTTGGAATTAACTGAGTTTTGACGAAGCTCTCAAGATGCCTATTAAAAGAAGCTACTTATAATTTTGTTAGGCATCGGACAGAACATTTGGAAAGGTTTTGTATGCAACTATCACGTGAATTTAGGATGCGAATCCATATCGGGTTCCTTTTAAAAGCCTTGCTGACCGTAATGAGAAATGTGGAAACTCAACAAATCACCTCTGGAAAAATGGCGTTTGTGTGTTATATTCTCAGAAGACTAAAAATAGAGTTCTGTCCGTTTGTTTTTCTTTATGAAGTGGCTAATTGCAACACTTCCTCACCAACCCTAAAAAAGAATTTACATAAAAGATGGTGACGCAAAACCTTATCTCATTACTGTATCTCCTTAGGTCATCTATAGTGGTGAAGAAATGGCATAATTTTTAATGTCTCTTTCCCATCTTCCCTGACCATGAACCAATTTGAGAAAATATTTAGGTGCGTATCTGCACGCCAACCCATTACCTATTTATTAATATTGCAAATCATTTCTTGAACCTGCAGTTAAAATCTCAATTGTTAATCAGCCGTAGCCTAATGCTCTAAGAGGGAAACTATTTTACACACATCCTCATTTAATAATACTTAGCAATGTGCTGTCTAAAGGGCATGGTATTTTTCCGGGTGTACTGAGCTCCACATCTTCAAACACTTTGCTGAACAGGGCTTTGGGAGAACCAAACCTTTCAGTTCTATTTTGGTTTCTAACTTTTATTTTACTGTAGGAAAAACAGCTGTCATGGCTTATCTGTCTGGCAACGAACACGTTTGGTGCTGGAAAGTTGAGGTCTCCTGCTTGCACGGCATCTGCTGATGGCACAGTTACAGCCTGGAGTGGGCAAGAGGTGAGAAAACACCGGAGTTTTTCTCTTCCCTTAAAAAAAGTCATGCAAGGCCCAAGGCCCAAATCTGTCCCACAATATTATGCCCTTGATATTCATGCCTTCTACTTTTTGGTTTTTACAGAATCCTGCTGTGCTTAGTAACCATGAACTGCAAGCTGAGAACGCCAGCTTTCAGCAGACAGTGTTGCGCACACTCAGCTCCTTCCAGATCAGACGTAGAGGACTCTGCTAGAAACATGGATGGCACGGGATGGTTGTAAAGGTACCAGTCACTCAGGTTTTCTAATGTCTTCCTGTAATGAAATATTCTCTCTTACGCAGAAATCTCTGGATATTTGGGTTGCTGAACACCATTTTTTTTTTTCAGGGTCTGATTGACAGCACTGTAGGAAAAAAAAGCCAACCCTGTGCATCAAGGACATATGAATATTTCATTGCTTCTTAATCTGTCTCAAATCAAAGACTGAAAGGAATGAAGAAATGTAGTGGTTTGTATGACAATTCACATTTTTCTTCTGCCGTTGAAGGCTCTTTGCACAGGAGAGGTCTAGTAGTCAGCCAGTCACAGAATTTGCACTGAATTGAAGAGCAGCATTTTATTCTTTTTCTTTTGATGGAGGAAACTGTGTTTGGACTGGAGAGGGACTACACAGTGCTTAACCTGAAACTGCTACCCACCGAGGGAAACGCTGCTCGGTATCAAATTTGTTAATCAGCACTTTAGACTTTTTATTTTCAGCAATTAGTTCCTGAAGGCTGGCATTCCTACTAGTCGCCCCAAAATGAATAAATAGTATTCAAGAGGTTTGACCACTGTCACAGCTGCGTATAAATGCAGTCTTAAAATACCTGGGATATCCACCTGCATGTTGGACTTGGCAGAGAAGGTGGAAAGCTTTGTGTGCAGCTGTGCCATGCACAGCCCCAGAAATGGGCTCTGAATTGCACATGACTGGGATGCTGCTCCAGAAACTGAAGGAAAGAGGTGGAGGGGGATTGGGGAGGGAATATTAGTTTCTGTATTTCAAAAGAAGTTGCCAGGAAAACTCCTGCTTGAAATATGACAATGTGCTGTCACTGAATGAGATTTGAAGGGTAAGCAATACAGCGGATATGTTTTTTCTTTAACTAGGTAATCTTTGGAAGGAACTTCTTGGCTGCATTTCAGAACTTGTGAAAACACAATGGAGCGTGCTGAGTCATGGTAATCCAGTGGGGACACAGGTCCAAGCAGGATTGAAATGAGAATGAGAAAACAGGTATTCTCTAAAAACTTCACTGCGCCCCCGAGAAACGGGTTTTTTAAATGCCTTTGAGAATTTCATATGGTCTAATTGACTTTGGTGTGAATAAACTGACAATATTGCAATAATTATCTCTGTATTTGCTGGTTACTAACTGGCACCTTACTGCTCTTGGCTAGGACAAGCAGACACGGATAAGCTAGGGCAAGCTCCTTGCAGGACAAGTCACAGCACCCCGGTGGCACAGGCGAGCAGCCATCGCCCCCCCGAGCCCCGCAGGCCTGGCAGGGGGTGACCCTGGGGAACGGTTCGCTGCCAATATTCCACACCGCCACCTTCGTGCAGCTTGGCTACCCGCTCAGTAAACAACAAGCCTTTCCTAGCTGTGAGGAGAGTTAAAAAAAAAAAAAGTTACTATGCTTATTAATCTCTTATCTAAGTATATGGATTCACATGAGTTAGCTCTTCACTGTATTTCAATCACTTGTTTAAAAAAGAATAAATGTACTTGGGCTCAAAGTGAAATCCTGCCCCGAGATGAAGGGAAGGATTTCCATTGACTTCAGCTGGAACCGGGTTTAAACATGTCCATTCCTGTCCAAGGACAGCTTTCCAGAGCTGCCTGTTGCCAAATCATCCGTTTAAAGTGTCTCCACAATAGAGTTTTACGTACTTCATTGCAAATTTTGGTGACAGTTAGCTGAAACTTTTTAATAGCATCCTAACAAGAACCACGTTCCCTCCATTTGCATCCTTCAGGTACTCCTATACTCTGCTTAATTTAGACTCTTTATTTATTCATCAGTTACCGTCATTCATAGTGCGCCGACTGTTTTAATTGCCTTTAGTTTGTTTCCGTTGGTCCAATTAGGTTTGACCTATCTCTTTTCGTGGTGAAGCACCGGAAGCGCCATACGTGAAGCGGTGACAGATGCTTGTATCAGAACGGCCTCTCTGGGGTTACTGTTCAGCGGGCGCAGGAGCGGGATGATGCGGAGCAGGGAACAGTAGCACTGCTGTTCCGTTCACCGCGGCAAGGGGCAGGGATTACTCAGATGTGTTGACTTTGCTTATTTGCACTGTGGTGGGGAGCGCTCGCTGCCGGCTCTCCTGGCCTCGCCGCGGTAGCCGCGTTTAACTTGAATTGGTAACAAGGAAAAAGGAAATATACTGCATTTGTTCAAAACGCGAATAACTTGGGGGAAAATTTGGTTGGTTCTGTCTGTCTGTCCATTGGTTTCTGCAGCGATGCATCACCTGCTTCACTGCAGCACGTACTCTCAGAGAACTGGGGCGGGATATGCCAGCTGGTGAAGGATCAGGACGGTATTACATCAGTCTCTAAAAACAGCTTCCGTCTTAGGTTTTTTGTGAAATAAGTGACGAGGAAAGTCTTTGACTGCGCTTGTTTTGGCATAAGATACACTCCGGTTTTATGCACCAGCTCCTAATAGCATCAGTCACAGCTTAATTGGGCAGACCGTTAGGCATGAATACTAATTCTGACGTTGTACGAGTTTCTCTTTGTAGGAGTTGGGGAAGTTCAAACTACGTTGCTCTTCTTTTTTTCTTCCATATCCCTGTTCGTTTTAGGGAGCTACTATAGGAGAAGCCACTTACACTCTTAACGATTCCAGATGGGAATCAGATTTCGTGCGCAACAGCATTTCGGGATACTGGGATTGATTTACTACTGCTTTCACCTAGCAATTAACGGGTGGTTGGTGGGAGTACTGAGACCACAGGTATCTCCCAAGGTAATGTGTTAAAGGGTGTGCAATATGTAAAGTAATGTATAAAGGGAGTGGTAAACTCCCTTGCAGAACTGGAACTTGCGCGATTCGAGCCTTCTCTCTGGTATTATGCTGTGCTGGGCTTAACTAATCAGCTCAACATCATTTATATAGGGGAGTTTTAATGTCAAAGGAAGTCCTTTTTCAGTAACATTCTCCTATTTCAGAAAGGACCTTTTCAGTCACCAAAAATACAGTCCTTAGTAGCATTATATGACTTGTAATAGCTTTATTTTGAAGCTCGCCTTAATCCAACAGGCTGAAATAGAGCAGTGTCTTATTTTCCAATGCATATAAGCCCTCTTCACTGTAGTGGTTTTAAATGCCTGAAACAAACTAGCATAAAAATCAAATTCCAGCAAGACTATCGATGCAAGAACAGATCTGATTTCTTGTGTTGCAACAAAACACACACTGATATTCGATGCTTCCAGTAGCTCATCTTTACAGAACTATGTCATTAAATTTACAAGTTAGCCTGTTTTAAGTGAAATCTGCTTTCTTGACTAAATCCAGCTGTCTCCTCTGCTGGACTCCTGAAAGCTTAGCAGGGGTCTGAAGGCCACCGATGCCTCTAGAACTTCAATTCTTTCGGGGGGTCTCGGTTGAAACTGCAAAGACTCAGCTGAAATTGTCACACTTGTCCGTGTTGACCAGCGTATCTGAGACTTTCCTTCCTCTCTTACTGGATGGGGAGTTGGGGTTTTTTACCTCCTCTGGCACGTATCAGATATTTCATTAGTGAAATCTAAAAGATGAACGTGCCTGTCGGCATCTACTGCCGAGTCCAACCTGCTGGTCACCAAAAGAGGGAGCAAGAAGAGCTTTTTTGGCAGAAGGATGACACGGCATTTCACATGGCCACAGCGTCCATCTAGTGATGAAAACTCAAGGTGCTACGTTGCTATGGTCTCTCTGTGGACACTTGATACCTGGAGGTTAATTTCCTTGCATCTATTCCCAGGGGCTGGAATGAGGCAGGGCACAAAAGCACAAAGTAAAACTAACAGTTAAGGATGCAAATCCCCTTCCCAGCCTGGGAAAGCCCAGCAGAGAGGTGGGGTGGAACGCTGCTGCGCACACCTGCGGCGGCAGCTGTTCTCCGGCAGCACTCATCTCTTCTGCGCAGCACAAAGCCTCGACAGGAATGGCAGCGATTCCGTCTGCCACAGTCCTGGCTCTCCACATGGGGCACCACAGGGGGCACAATTTTTAATGTGTAAAGTTTACACACTGCAAACGTGGCACAAGTGCCCAAGAGTCCCTGTCGGAAGCGTAAGAATATTTACCAATGGTGTTTTCTCTCCTAGAAAAAGCTCAACAGGTTTCACGCTACCAGGAAGATTTCAGAGCACACCTTCCTGCATGGAAGGGCGCAGAAGTAGTTCTCCTGGGATATGGCTCTGCACTGAAGCTGGATTCTATTTTTGGAGCTCTACTGGAACGTTTCCAAGACCACCATGACACAATCGCTTCGATATGGGTGGTAAACATGTCTCTACTGTTACTGCAAACTTTTCTGCACTGTTTACTGTGCATTCTTTAACCACTCTTTCTTTATTGAAAGGATTCTTGCAGTGTTGTCACCTCATCCTCGGATCCCTCGCTGAACATACACGTGGAAAAAAAAAAAAGCAAACAAATCCTGTGCTTTGCTGAGCAGATACCATTTATGAGGTGGAGCCCACCAATAAGTCAAGGTAAGAAATAATGTGAGACGAGACTGCTAAAACCACAGCGTAATTCCTTTCTAGTTTGAGATTTATCACTTCATCAAGCTGCTTCCAATTACATGGAAATAAATGCCTTATAGGGAAGGCACAATCAGTAGTAGAAAGATGGGTGTCAAGGATCAGCGTCCTTAAAGGGAAGAACTAATTAACCACTGAAAAAAATAAAATGAACTGAGCAGTACTGCCCTCCTCGATGAAGACACGATCGAGGCTGTTCATGGCACTGCCCGAGAGGGGCCAGGTTTGTGTGTCGCTCTCTGCAGTATCTGCCCATCACAGTATGCTGAAAGCTTAGGGAGAGGTTAACCCCAAAATTCAGGTCCTTTTGCCCAAGAAACACTTAAGACTCTGTGAAGAGGGGCTGTTTTTAACATTTACCAAAAAAAGAAGCCCAAACCCTGGCTTTGATAATAACGTTGAGATGTATGTAACTGCAGTCAGAGACTAAGAAGTAAAAGCTCCGTCTACTTCTTGTTTTCTGAATTCTACTGTTCAAGAAACCCAGCAGCGCTGAGCACCAATATCGAGGGTTAGAGTAACTGAAGGGCAGAAATGGGCACGTCCAAGCTTAAAACTTGCCTATTACTCCAAACTTAACATAAACCGGTCTTTTTCATCTAGGACCCAAGTTCCATTCGTTTCTCTCACAAAAGGGGTTTTACAGATGCGGCAGGAGTATCACAGGTGCAGGGGCTAGCACAGATTATTTAAGTCTTTTATAAGCATACTCCTTGTGCTTACTTATAACATAGTAAGTGTATTAAAGCTTTTAAGGCATTTTGTACTGCTAAAATCAAATTTATTGGTATGTTTCTCCGCCTCGATCTTACCTGTTGCTACCTTACACCTGCACTTCTGAGAACCCAAGGTGCAGCCCCAGGACTAGTAGCACCCACCCTCTTAAAAGTCTAGATTTACATGCAGAAATTTAAAGTTATGCTCAGAAACCAACTCTGGAGTAAGTGGAGTTCCAGCACATTCATCAGCAATGTTGTAAATAAGGATTCCACACCCCCTCCCTGTGAAGTCTTGTACCAAAGCTCTTTAACAAAAGTCACGGTTAATGCCAGAACAATTTTTAGTTACTGCTAGAATAATTGGGTAGCACTAATTCTAGTTAATACTGTAATTTTTGTAACGTGGTCTTGATTTCAATAATGTGGGCCCTGTTTTCCTGCAAAATTCACTTCCTTAGTTTGGAGAAAGTTAAGTCCATTCACCATAAGAGTTGCACAAAATGCTATATTTTATTAAACAAATCAAATGTGTACAATTAAATGCATACAGGCTGTTCAATATAAGCGCAACATGTTCATAATAGCTATGATTTTCTCTTACTGTCAGAAGTTGAAATAGTGGCTGGTGTAGGCGTGACATGCTAATGCTAAAATAAATGATGCTCAGCAGTTAAAACCTCCGTATCCCATAGTGGAGGCTGTCCAGCTGAAGCCCTACCAGAACTATTGCTGTAGTGTGGTGCAATTACATTTAAAAAAAAAAATTATGGATTACTTTTTAACACAGAAGTCCACAAGAGACAAACTGCACTATCATTCACTTTGACAGACTGAAAACTTCCCTCCTTCAAAACTGCAAATAACCCCTGCTGGAGAGCTTGTTTTACTAGAGTGCCTATTCCTGCTGAGAAACCACCAGCTTTCAGGTGAGCTTCTGGGAAAGGAAAACTTCAGTTTTCTTCTTGAAACGCACAAAGCCAAAGGCGTACGTATTTTAGCTACCCGTTTACGTACTTATCAGTACCCCAGCTGAACGTTACACAGCGCACACCACCTCCAGCCTCACCACAGGAACGCCACCTTACTCTCCAAGGGGTTGCCTTCCGAACGCAGCCTCTTACTTGCAGGATATCGCAACCCAACATGACCAAAGGCACAAGCGCCCCCTCAAATGCCGCGCATCACCGTGCCCAATTAATTCCAGCAAGCAGCACGACGCTCAATTTCAGTACCAGTTCTGCTGCCACACCAGTTTTCATCAAGCCTCAAAATGCTTAGAAACAGCAGCTTGTCATTTCTCTTCACGTACCAAAGCTGCGGAGGTTAGGATGGAGCCCAAACGGTCCTGGTGTTATAATAAAGCCCTAAGAAAGGCAGCAGGTTGTATAGTTACCTCCTTGCGAGCAAAATCCCTGCCCTAAAACTATGCAACCTACTACCTCTTCCTAGGAGCCCAATGCTTCCTTTTTGCAGTTCTTCTTGCTTAGCAGCCGCTCTGTAGAGTCAGTTGAGCTCACCAGCTGCTTTTGGTCTTCTGCCGTTTAGGCTGGGGCACGTACCGCAAGCGTAGGCTCTTACCAGGGCCAGGTAAGCGGTTAACCAGTTTTAATGCTCTGGGCTTAAATACGCGTGAACGGCTCCGTTTTCACTCTGACCTACTATGCTAAACTTTCAGTCCCAACAAGCATTTCCATTTTGCATTTCTTTGTTACTAAAGCAAGCTGCTGGCACTGCTGGTCGCACTAGTGCAGAGGCAGTTAGTCTGGATACACCTAGGACGTCAGGAAGAAAAAGAACGTAATAAGCTTAAAACGTCTTTTTATACAAAAACAGTAACCACCTCAGAGAAAAATTACACTTCTGGATCTTGGGCGCTCAAACTTCATAGCTTTATGCTCCTCCAAAAAAGGTGCAGGGTCAATTTTGGCCATTCAACTTTAATTTTGTGTTACATCCTTTAAGTCTCACTTGCTAGAAGAGTTGGGAGAAAAACAAGCAGATTTATTAGTAAAGTATAATTGTAAGTTGTTCATCCAACTTTTGGTGAGCAGTTGGGAGTCAGGGGATTTTAACACATCACAGAAATGTGAGGTCTCAAAACAGTTTAGGTCACAACGTACAAGTCTGAGCTACCTGTATTTTTTTACATTCAAACCCAAATTGGTTTAGAATAATTTTCACCCTATGGGGTATTTCACTCTAAATCTAGTAACGTGCATTTTTCTATGTCCAGTCAGCACCGTACCGCTCACCTTGAAAGGAAAGTTGCATTAGTCAAATCTATCATCGGGGGTTGCACCATTCACACTGACTGGTAATCCTGAAAATTCTGTCACTGATTAATTTGACACTTTACATCCCTGTTTATCCGACAGATCTATTTTTACTCAGTGCGGACACGAATGACTGCAAAGGACCGCAGTTTGTTTTACTCCTCAGGGAAGGCAATAGATTGTATAGTTATCTCCTGAACAGGGTAAAATAACTACCCTACAACTATACAATCTACTACCTCACTCTGACAGAGAAGCATAAACTTCAGCAAAGAGCTTAAGTAGCAAACCAGTTTCTTTCTAAAGAGTATTTGGTACTTCACTTAGCGATGTTAAACAACACAACAATTAGAACATCAATTCCTTGTATTTGATTACCCCACCACAGACACATAGGAATCAGCCTAGTCTTAATTTTTCACTTGTTAAAGAGAAAAATGAATGCAGGACGATAACCTAGCTTTTCCAAGAATTAGAAAAATCTAAACACAATTACCTGTAGGTGTTACAGAAATATTTTCTCCTATAATAAGCGTTAGAAGCACAGAAGTTCAGTAGAATCTGACATCGAGCTTAAAGTTGAGAGGTTTCCGCTGTTGATTTTCTGCTGCTTTAGGAAAGACAGTAGATTGTATAGTTATCTCCCAGTTGCGGGTATGACCCTAAAACTATACAACCTACTACCTCATCCCACAGCGCAGGGTTCTTCAGAGCTGACGTGGAAAGAGCGCTGTTTTAGTAAAGACAGTTAGGCTAGCCGCAGACAGTATTTACAGTATAAAATACTTATTACTGAAAAAAAATTCATATTGTTCCTCCCAGTCACAGGATAAAGTTATTTTGAAGGTAAGAATCCTTAATTTCAAAATTTTAGCAATTGCTTGGGTCTTACTGCATTTCATCTTTAGACAGTTATCAAGTTGTAGTAGTGCTATCACAGTCATAGGCATTAAACTTCTCTGTTAAAGGGAAGTGCTACTTGTGTTTCACAGATAGAACCTCCCACCTGAAATTAGGAGAAAAGTCTATCAGAACCATCACATGCAGACTTAAATTTCTTCCTTTTTAGAACTTAAAAATAATAAAATCTAGAACTGTAGCTATGCAGCCAATTTACACGGATCAGCATGAGGCCCTAATATTTATAATTCTGATGAAATAAGTATTATTAATATTCACAGAGTGACTTTTTTCAGCTATCATAATAGTTAACAGCTCAAAATCACGTACTGTCAGAAGTAGTATTTTGTGCTGCTTCTGTCAGTCTTAAATTACACCAAGTCCCACACACAGGGATTATTTTATTATAAACAACTCGTTAAGATTACAGCCTATACCCTGCCATTTAATTGTTAAACTGCCTTATTAAAAGTCCACTTAAAATATAGTGTTTTCAGATCAGAAACAAGTGGGTTTCTGTAACTGCTCCTGACATAACCGTAAAGCCAATTTCCACATTCACACAGCTCAACGTGATCTTGAAGTAAAAAGTCTCAGAATATTGAAATCAAAATACTTGCCAGACAGAAGTGTGACTTACAATCCCCTTCTTAGCAAGGACATCTCGAGAACAGAGCTGGAGAGGAAAACTGATTGTTGTGTCAATGTAGTTTAGAAGACAGTTGAAAACGTTTACAGAAATGCAGTTTTAAAACCATTAAATACATGTTTTACTAGTACTTCATCCTAATCCTAAACTGAGGTTTTCGGACCACTCTTCAAACAAAGCCTTGATAGAACAAGAGCGCCTTAATGCATGTTAATGTCCCTGCCAAAAAACACAACGTGTGATCCAATGAGTTAATATACAAAGGGATGACGTTATTCCTTGAACAGAGAGAAAATGAAAGTACTTTCTTTCCAACCTCCTCAACCCTTTACTCCAGAAGCCTTTATACAAACACTGATGACAGATTTTGGTGAATCACCCTTGAAATCTTGCTCATAACTCGTATAAATCCCATTATTTGCTTTTGCTAACTTACACGCCCACCAGAACATACACTTTAGCATGCACAGATGGACACGAGCAGTTGGTCCTGATGCCCAAAACAGAAATAAATTAGAGCAGCGGCGCTGGGACGAACTCAAACCATTCTGAAGCACTGGCAAAGATCACATCCTTTTGAGCTGGCTCAGGCAGAGGTCCTGCTGTCAAGCAGATACGCAGTAGGGAAGCCAACAGTCCTTTCACTTCCCTGTTACTGCATCCCGACCTTCAGCAGCTGAGCAGAATTCATGGAAAGAACCCATTTCTCCATGAGAGAGAGAGAGGCTGCCTGCTGAGGCCTGTCCAGCGAGGCTGGCCGCGGAGAGAGCCAACTTGGTATTGTCGCCTCATTACTTAGGGATTCCATGAAGTTAATGAAGTCCCAGATGTTTAGTTTCAGAAGGAAGATGAAGCTGATGCTTCCTTAAGGTACTGGAAGTGTTCTGAGCGCTTTGAAAAAGCGAGTGTGTTACCACACTCAAAAAAAAAGCTTAAGCCAAAAATGTAAAAATATGCAAGACAACACTTGTAAATTTCCTTTTTTAAAATTAAGCCTGAAGGACACAAGGACTATAATAAACCTAGAAACTGATCTGTTCCATTTCACCACCTTTAAGCAAAAGTTAGCTATAAAGAACCAACTTGAGAAGACCTATCAAGCAGCTCTTATTTTTATTGCCATTGACAGCAGGACTTCCCAATCAAGTTTTGTTATCACAAATTCTAAATCGTTTTTTACTGCCACCACCAGATTTTCCTGTGATGTATCTGCAGCTCCTCAGGCCTCAAGACTCTGTCTCCTCAGCTTTCTGGAAAAAAAAAAAAGAAGAGAGCGCCTTTTGTCTAACACAGGACTGGATGGGCCCATACTTAAGGTAAAAAAATATCCTTGCAAAAATGTTATTACTTACTTCCAATTGTTATCCTGTAGTTATATACAGTAATCTGGCTTGAGATCATAACGCACACATAGGATGTTAGGAAAACCTCACACAGGATGTTAGGAAAACCTCATTTCTTAACAAATACACCTTATGGAAGCTCAATCTTCTATTACAGAAAAGTGATTTTATTGACGTTGCGTCACTCAGGTATCATTTTTATTCAGTTTAATGCTAGGAGGGTACAGAATTAAAACGCTAGTAAAAATTTTCTTCTGGTTACCTTCTGCTTTTTGTTTTTACTGTGTATTCATGCAAGGTCTAGCAAATTAGCATTCTGCTTTGTATCAGTCCTGCAGTTTGAGGGGGGGTGTGTTCTAACTTGTGGGTTATTTCTCATGGTTTTTGAAAGCCGCATCACTTCAGTTGCAACACCGTTTTACAGAATGAGATCTGCCAGTTCTCCTGGGAGGCCTGCTCTATGCTGCTCCTCTGACACCAGGCGTTAAGGTTTTCTGGCACACAGAGGAATTCGATGTACTGCATGCTTGATAAATTATGCCCTGGCACAGCCTCTACCAATTCGGTAAGCTCTCATCGTCAAGTGAACTTGCTATTGCACCCATCCCTGCTATTGACGTCACCACACTGATGACATCACACCTCAGCACAAGAGTTTCAGGGCGATCTACCTGCACCCTCTCTCCTTCAGCGACAAACACTTGCCTACGATGAGACTTTAAGCTTTTCAGAAATACATCGATAATTTGCTCTTCTTGTTAAAAGCTGAGTTCAAAGCAGTATTTTCCCAGTCACCATGTGGTTGTATTTAAAAAAGAAATCCCCAAAGCGACAAAAATGACACTGTAATTGTGTAACGTTCAGAGAGGGATGCGTTCACTGGCTGCCTACCGCAGCCAAGGTGAGGCTCCAGCTTTCACCACACGATGGCGCTCCAGGGTTTACAATACCAGCACTAACACCAATTCACCAATTCCTGGCAGTTTTACCCCGATTTCAGTAGCTTCCCCTGCACTGGAGCCACACTTCCCACAGACTCTCTCGGCACGTGAATTCCTGCCACCTTCTCCAGCCCCGCCTGGAAGTGCCTGCGCATCCAGCATCCCCAACAACTCCACGCTGACTTACAAACTCAAGCCTGTTCCTTCAGTGGGTTTTGGGGCTTTTTTTTTTGACTGGTGGGGATTGGAGGGGAGGAAAGGGAGCAGTGTGATTAACGCAAACTTAATTACCCTTCATATTGCTTCCCCTCACTTCACTCTGTGCTATCGTCACTTGCTACGTGCACACCTCATCACCTTTTTCCAAACGGGACTCAGTAAGATTACACAGTTACTGACATCAAAGTATTTGCATGAATTAATTTTTTTTTTCCTTTGCTATATTCACAGTTTTGCATTGTACCTTCATTTGTATCAATAAAGTGCTTATCTTGCTATAGCCTTGCTCTTAATTTGTGTCCAAGACAAGCAACAGTAGTAGAATCTAAATGGGCTCTCGCACTCTGAAGTATGCTTTACGCGGTTTTCCTGAGCTACCTATAAGTTTAAAACCTCTGAAACAATCCTAAACTGCATAGAAAAAAGTCTCAAAAATTTACACGTTCTTGTTTAGTAGCACATAGTGGAACATAAGCGCTCTTAGGCTATTCTCCAACCTGTCAAAGAGGAAAATAATAGCTCAAATGATAAGCTCCGATTGTTACTCGTTACTCTGCTGGAGGAACAAAATGTGTATCCGCAGAGATAGAAGTCCCATTCCTTCTCAGTGTGATCCTAAAAGACAAATGCTTTATTCTGTTATTTTGTCCACTTTGCAGCACAGAAAAAAACCACCTAAAGCTGAAGGTGAGTTTGCAGAAAGAATAGTTCCTACACAAACCGTGCTTTTCTGACACCTATGATATGCAGTGTGGAGATAAACAGATACATTAACTTGAGGCATCTAACACTGTAGTAAAGCCTTCTGTGAAAAAATCATTTGGCAACTGTACATTTGTAAACAGCTTGTTATCCCAAAAGTAAAATATTACTCTAGTGCTTAAATTCTGCTTTAGAAATTCTGCGGATAAAATTAAGCACAATAGAAAAGTCAAAGCTGCAAGTTAAAAGGCTGGGTGAAGATTAAGACTAAACAGATTAGAGGGGGGTGTTTTGGGCTTGTTTTGGGTTTTTTGTTTGTTTGTTTTTTTAAACTTTCTGCCAAGCAAATCCACCTGCACTGAAAACAGGCACTGACAAAGAAAGCAAAACTTTTTTCACCAGAACGTAAGGCTTGCCAGCTGAAGTCCAGGCACCTTTTTAAGTCTTATGCCCAAAAACTTAAAATTTAATACCTTTATTGGCCATGCAGTCTATTTAGCAGCAATACACTAGAGTAAGTGCAAATCACACCAGAATACTTGGCTTAACTGGCAAATTTTAGAAGGAGAAAAGGATTACAAGCAGTTTCAGCGCACAACTCTATACAAATTTACAGATGGGCTTTAAGTCTAAGCACGAGCAGTACCAAAATCCACGCACCTAGACAGGGACACGTGTTCACTACGGGATTTTTTGCAATTTTTCACACAGTGTAAGATTAATAACACTGATTGGCACCAATAATGTATTTATCTCAATAGGAAATGATGATTTTTTTTTTTTCCCAAAATCTACATCCCATTTATATTTAATTGCTTTAACACAAAGCATTCTAGTTTGAAGTAATTCTAATGTGAAATATTATGTTCTGCCACATTTTCAATTAGTATGTTTGATTTTGACGGGTAACCACGTAGTTACAGGTGGCCTATAAATATCCAGACACCACAGCTTGAAAGAAATTAGAAGTCACTACTGCCCACTCATGCACCAAACGAAGCACATCTCCTGTGGAAAAGTAAAGCACGTGATCATAGTAATTTCTAATATGAACAAAGAACCAAAGTAACACAAATCCAAGCATCTTCCTGGAGACATGCTCCATTCTACAATAGTGAACTATCTGTGTAAAAGCACTGCATGCATTACAGGACTGTGCAACGCTGGCAAAAACCTCAGGGAAATTAATGAGGCAACATGTTGTAGTGAGGAAAACGGCTACACTAAAACATTACCAGATTTTCACAAATCCTTTCTGAATATGCATCTGTCAGTGCACTGGCAGAAGAAATGCACATCTGAGCATACTTCAGTTTAGCTACAGCTTCAAACAGCACAAAGGCCTTGGTGCAATTCTCACAGGAAACCATCATTTTCGTTACTTGTTCCTGCTTCAAAGAGGAATGTATGCTTACTTACACAAACGTGTATTTAGTCTCTAGGTTTGCATCTCTTGGGACATGCTACTAGTAAGTGGGCTAACTTCTGCACAAAGTTTGCACGTTAATATAATTACACAAATTCATCAAATAATGAAGTTACTGCAGGAGAATCTTCAAGAATGCCGTTTGACATTATTAGGTAGCAACATAATTAAATATCTCTTGCCCTTTGTAAGTCCTGAAAGCCTTTCACTATTTTGGAAACAAACTGCTGTCTTTTGCTGCTAAAAACAGAGGAAAATACAGAAGGCATTTATGGAAAAGAAAGTGAAAAAAGCATACAGCTTGTTAGTAGTAGTAGAAAAACAAAGCAAGTAATTTGATGTTTTAGCTAAGCTTCCTTTTGCCAAGTCTCTAAGTCTTATTATGCAAAAGAACTTCCCAGCACGACGTATGTGAATTGAGGTTGCTTTTAAGACAGAGAAGAGTACAACTCGGTGAAAAGCTCACCAAAAAAATACAATTGATGATTTTCTATTAAAAATATCACACTACATCTATTTAGTAAGCCCCTTCTTCGTGAAGCTAGCTATCTAGCTATTATAGGGTAAAAAAAAAAGAAAATTACATCTATTATCGCGTGTTGGCTACACTGAAAGACTGCAGCAAGGCTGAACCACCACTGTAAATAATGCGTTGGGCAAGTACAGGCTACTTAATGCCCGAGTGTTGCTGTGAACGGAACATGTCAAATTTGACAAAGAGGAGCCACACCAGTCAGCAACTGCTCCGGTGAAGCTGAGGACGCTTAACCGCTTGAAGAATTAGCAAGCGGATTCGCTGTTTCTTAAGTATCGCTTAATTATGTTAAAGAAATATTATTGCCTTTGACGGCATGGGCTCATTTTTCATTCAAAAATCCTACCGCGGATTAAACGTGACCCGCCGTTAGGATTAAACGCCGTTCTGGAGGATTCCTACGTTGTGAATGGAAGGCATTTTTGCCATGCCAGCGGAGGTTTGCACTGCTGCCAGAAAGCGGCCTTGTGCAAAGCCACCCAGTTAAGAGGGGAGCGTGGCCACCGCGGCAGAAGGCCAATCGATACGCCGGGATTATTGTAACCTTGGACCAGCAGGCCGAGCTCCCCGCTCCTGCGGGAAATAAGTCATAAAAATATAATTTGATCAAGGAAGGTATTCCCTAAATCTGGCAGCACTGTGTTACAATAAGCACACCCCCCCTCCCCCTCCCCGGGGTGCCCCCGCAGCC
>VZSF01006478.1:34334-46389 GCA_013398295.1 Chionis minor
CCCCGCGGGGACGGGGACCGCGCCCGCCACCGCCCCGTTACCTGCCGCAGGGTGACCCGGAGCCGCGCCGGGACCCGGATGGAGTCGCGGCCGCTCCTGCCGCCGCTCGCCGCGCGGCACCACGGGAAGGCGCAACGCGCCCCGCGCCGCCCGCCCCATTGGCCGACGGGCGCCAAGCCCCGCCCATCGCCGTTGCCAGGCGGGGGGGGCTGGCCGTCGATCATCCGCCTCCTCTCACGCCCATTGGGTTTGGGGCTATGCGGCACCGCCCCCTCCTGAGACTCTCTCTTCTCATTGGACAACGGGGAAAAAGTCTCCGCCCCCCTCCGCCATTTATTTCAGGCGTCTTGTGGGGTAGCCCTGAAATGGCGCCCCCGGTGGTCGCTCCGCCGTTCCCGCACTCCATGGGCCTGAGCGGGCCTCAGCCGCCGCCCTGGGGCCGCTCCCCGCCCGCCTTCCCGCCTCGGGCTGTGCCACAGCAGCGGTGCCGGTGCAGCAGCTGTCCAAAGGCCCCTGGCCGTGGCCTCTCCCCCTCCCCTCAGGAAGGCGCTGTGTGGCCTGGTCCTTGCGTTGCCAGCCCGCAGTCCTTGGGTGACGGCTTGTAGTCTTTAGGGCTGGCTAGTCTGTGTGGCAGCCACTAGCCTTGCGTGTCGTCAGCACCACCGTTACCTGACTGAGGGGCTTTGGATCCCCCCAGCCTGTCGCCATCGCCCCTCTGGCCACTTCCATGTTGTTTCTCATAAGCCACTTAGGCTGGAAATGGGTCAAAAAGCTTGGAGAGTCGTGATGGCACGTGCATCTTCGCAGATGGTGGCTGCCCGGGCTTTCGTGTGGTGCCAAGTCATGAGGCACCAGGTAAATCACGAGCACCAGCTGCAGCTGGGATGGGTTTGCTCCTTGGGAAGCTCCCCCGAGGTGGTGAGGAGTGACAGTTCTGGATAAATACACTATAGGTACATGCACTTAGTGTATAGTTCTCATTAGCCTCTCGCCATTGCAAGAAGGGCTTTTCTCCTCCGCATTGACAGCTTTTGTTTTTATCGTATTTCTGTAGCCTATTTTAAGTAGCTGGTCGAAGAAGCAGCACAACTGGAGTTTTAATTGCTTTGCTGATAGCATTCTCTGATAGATGATAATCTTGTTTAATCAGGGAGCAACCACTGAAGCGCTTTCTCTTCCTTCATCCTTCCCTGCAATCTCGATGGGCTCTTGAAGTAATGAGTTTGTGCTGTGCTTTGCTGGGAAGTCTCTCATCTACCAGCCACCCTTGGAAGTGATTCCTGTTTACAAGTTACTGGCCTTTGCAGTCGGGTGGGATGAACCTCTAGCTTGCTGTTGACGTTCTATTGCAAATTGTGTATTTTTGGCAGAGTTTGTACTTTTCTCTCTGCCTCTGCTTTGGTTTTTACCCTGTTCTACTTCAGAAGCAAATCTGACTTGGAAGTGTTAGGTTAGTGTGTTATTACTTGATCAAAATGCCTTTCCTGGTTATATTCCTGATTTTTTTTTTTAATGTTTTGGGGATGCACAGGGACCACAGGCATGTCAAAGTCTTTCAGAGAGGAGACAAGGTCCGTCAGCTTGTCAGTGTGTCTGCAACATCCAACTCGTCAGGACTAGTACAAGATGAGGGAGGTAAGTGCTTTCTTTAAACAAACTTCACACACAGATGTGTTTTCTGCGTGTCCTAATTTTCTCAAGATCATTGGCGTAGAGATACTTTAAAAATGTGTGAATGCAGAGAGTGTTCTTGTCAGTCTTTCTCTGTAAGCAAGCTTGTCTGTTTTCTTCAAGAAATTTTAGAAATAATGAAACTTTTGTGAGTTCTTAATAATTTTGTAAAAGGTTATAGAGTTTGAATGATGAATTCTTCTGCGTGTGGTGTCCTGTCTTACTTCACAAGTAGCGATTATTATCACAAATGCGAGGAGCGAACGTGGAGCCTCGTTTTCAGTGATGAGACCAACGAACAGTTGGTGTGACCTGTCTGGATAAGGCAGACGTTTTGCATGTTTTAGGTTGAGAAACTTTTGTCAGGTGTCTGCCAAGTACAAGCGAGAAGCGCTTTGGTAGTTCCTGCACTTCCACTGTAGGTCACAAGATGGGGTATGAATACCCAGAAAGATGACTCTCCGAGTTGCAAAATTCAGCAGGGAAATACCGTCTTACCGTTGTGTTTTGCTTAGACACTGTAATAATTCTTGCTTCTACACAGACAGAGTTTACTAGAAGTAGTAGTTATTAAATGCTATTTTTCAGGAGTCATATTCAGAAAGGTTGGACGTACATGTAAATTCAAGTACGCATTTTTAGTAATTTACAGGTTGTGCTGTCTATAGTGAGGATAGCTGAAGGGCTGGATTTGCCAGAGGAGCAGAGTGCTGTAATAAGGAAGTCAGTCCCAGCTACCAGATACATGAGGAGGGATACAGAAGCGTTTTTCAAAAGTGAAGCATTCTATAGATGACACATTTATTTTCAAAGCAGGAAATACTTACTGTGTGATGGTGTTCTTTTGGGCCTGCGCTTTGCCAGATGCACACTGATTCATTGGTGGCCGTTGCTCATTTTACCCATAATTGGGAAGTGACTTTGGTTTTGGCTTAGAGAAGAGAACAATTCCCTGGTATTTCTAATCAGGCACCAGACAGTTGTTGACGTGAAAATTTTTCTTTGGAAAGTGAATTGTTTTATCACTTTTTGCCTAACTTAAATCTTGTATTTTAATATGAAGTGCCAGCCCATCTGTTTTACTGGAATGCACATAGTTGTGGATCAGCAGGACATTTTCAATAGCACTAATTATTTTTAAAAGCAGATCAAGGGACATTAAAACTGTGTGTCTTGAAATACAATGTCCTAGCAAGAGTCGTTGGTCTTGTAAAATGATGCCCAACAGTTCTGGTCACCTTACTCTCTGTTTCTTTAGGACAGATAGGAACTGGAGATTCTAAATCCTTTTCCTCATCTAAGGGTGGATCACAGTGTAGAAAATGCTGGAAACACACACTGTGAGCAAAGGCAGTTGGTGTCAGCAGAGAAGAAAATAATTCAGATGTATAAACCACTTGTTATGATAAATCTGACAAATAAAGTTCTTTGAAAAAGCGGTGATAGAAAGGCCGAGTTCTGACCCAAATTAGGGTAGATGCAGCGAACAGGTGACACATTGCTGCTGCCTGCTGCAGATTTCCTCGTACCGTACTTGAGCTTCAGTTGCACCAAGTGTAAAAGATCAGAAATGACAGTGAGGATATTCTGAGTGTTCAACTTGCTAAGCATTGCCTGACTGCAGCAGCAAGTGATTACAGGCTGTAACCTTAGCCATGTAAAGCGCAGGTGACCTGCTGAATGCAACGTTCATTACAAGTAAACTGCACCTCACCAGCATCTTAGGGCAGCACCTTGGCAGGCTCTAAGTGAGAAGCAAGAGATAAGTGTGATAAAATTCGTGGTTGGTCCCAGTTCTATTCATTCTGCGTAATGGTGAAAATGTGCCTGTGTAAATTATACAAAAGAGGAGATGGTCGAAACAGTAAAGATGAAAAAAGTGCAAAAAGACCTGGCAACATTGGGACTGGAGCAAGTGGATCAGTCTGGTGACTATGGAATTGCATGGTCACATAGCACTGGAACTGGTGAAACCTTCATTCCTTTTTTCTGTTTGCTTCTGGATTTTCTGTTATCTAGTCATGTACGAGTGAGAGCTGAAGCTTTTCTCACAATTAGGGCGTTCATACTTCTCCACCATTCCCGTGTGAATCCTGTAATGTCAAAAAAAGTAGTTTGAACTTAATGTTGCACCCTCTTTTCAGAGAGACTGCTAATAGAAAACGATCATGAAGCTTGTGGGAACTTACTCTCTTTGCACTTTTTTCAGTTAAATTGGCTTGAAAGTGGTCAGTGGGTTCAAAAGGAATGAGGGGAAGAAGGACGGACACATACACATACCTTGGAACCCAGACTAAAAGCATCAAATGGAATTTGTTACGAGGACTGCATCTCCCACTTCCTGCATTAAGCACGTGCAACAAGACAGATTGAGAATGGAGTTGCTGGTGCATGTTCTCTCAAATCATCTTGTGAGTAGTTAGGACAGCAAGTTTGGGGTCAGTTTTGTGCAAAACAAGTCAGGGATGCAACAGCCGCTCTTTTTCAAATTGATTTTCACATTCCACGGGTATGCCTGTCATCCTGCTTTCACCAGGGAGCTGTGGGGAAGTAACAGCTTTTGGCCGCAGTCCCGTCAGATACCCTGTGTTTGCACAAGGAGGCTTGGTGCAAGTGGGGGCGTGCAGGGCTGATGCTATAAACCTTCAGCATCAGGGCTTTGATCACTGCCACCCCCAGGCCTGATCTGATACGGTATTTTAAAAGGAAACCTTCTAGATGTGGAACGTAATAATCCCCCAGAATCCTATGGATCTCTTCTCACAGTACCAGGAATACTGTTCGACACGTCCTGGATCTGTTAGATTTCCAGAAAGGTAGTTCTGATACTACCAGAAGAACCAAAAAAAACCAAACCCACAAGCTGATAACTTTTTAAGTTTTCCAAAGTTAAAATGTGCAGAGATTGAGCAGACATCACCCTGAAATGCTTTTGTCTTAATTAGCAAAGAAATGGAGAGAAATTATATAAGGAAAAGAACTGGTAGGTAGGCTCTGTACCTGTCAAAAATTTAAAAGGTACACTCATATGACTATATGGTTGACTGTTCTGGAAAAAATTATCAGGCAGATTACCAAATACGTGTGTGTTGTAGCCTAGAATTTATAATTTTAAAATAAATTATTTTGTAATTCCTTTGTTATTAACCTAACCTTAGTACATAGGTTTATATAGAATTAACAGTGTGTGGGCATGGTTTAAGGCTCAAATTTAGTGCCTAAGTTGTGAATTATGTTTCTTATGGAGAATAAACTTGAGGCACTTGAAGCTGTCAGGGTCATAGGAAGGATTCACAGCACACGCTGTACACAGGCTCCTTTTCCCCAGCACGTCTAAATCCACCCTGGTTAGACAGCCTGTGTTACTCTGTCCTAGGCCTTTTAGTACCAGCTTCCCAACGGTTACTAATTTGTGGTGGTACAATAAAGAGTGCCACAGAGCATTTCTGTTAAAAACCTCTTGTTCTGTTTACCTGTCAAAGTGACTTTCAGTTGTTTGATGGAATAGATAAGCAGTACATAGGACTAGGAAAGCAAGGCTGAACGGTCAGGAGATAATGCTTTAATTTATCCTGTCAGCAGATCTGTTAAAGCTAAATTTTCACTAAAGCTAATGTTTGCATTAGTGCTGCAGTGCAGGGGGGGCAGCATTTTCAAAGTTATCTTGCTTGACGTCATTTGACTTCTGAAATTGTTGCAGTACTTCTTCGCAGAAGTGGTGATCAGGACTCTCATCTGAAAAAACAAAGGCAGGACATTCTGATCAATGCATCTCAGGTATGTCAGTGGTACCTGAAAGCATCTCCTCGCATGCGGTAGTGAGATAATCCTTGATATTAAGTCCTCTGATGAGCTCTTCAAAATAGTGTTGCATTGAAATTTGATGCTTTGGTGGGTCCTGATACGAGGCTTTTCCTTCTAGCACTTTTTCTACCTTTTGCTTGAGTTTTTTCTCCTCTTTTAGAAACTGTACAGAATTCTCGTGCTGTTGCAGAAGGGTTTCCAGTTGCTGATAAAGCTGTCCAGAAAGTTCGGCTTCCTTTGAGATTACCTGCAGGTTCTCCAGTTTTGTTGAGTAGTCGTGGTGTAACTTGGACTGCAGTTCAGCCATTCAGTACCATACGCCCTTCAGCAAACCCATTCCGACTGTGTCAATCATTATCTTGGTGTCTGTAGCACCAGCTGTTAGCTCCTTCATCAGCTTTTCCATTTCCTGCAAGAAATAAATTAACGAAAAGTTATGCATCGCATCATAACCGTGTCTCCGAGTAGTGTTTAGAATAGGTAAGTGCGCTTTCAAAAATTAGGGTACATAGATACACCTGATAGGCTCCGTACTCTTTAAATTCTGGCAGCAGTAATTGTAAATGCATTTCAAAACATTTTGCTATTTTGTCTCTGGGTCGGCAAGTGACCTGAACTGCGGGCTGGTTTTCAGAACAGATCTCTTAAAATCTCTTTCCTTGGGGAGGTGATATGTTTTCTTTAGGAAGCTGTGGAAACTGGGCGCTGTGCTCTAGCCTTTTTTGTGGAGACGGCAAGCAGAGTGTCACTTTGCAAGCCCGCTTACCTAGTAAAGACATCGGTCACGAGGTATTCTACAGGAATATTTGTGCTCTGTACATGTGTTACTGCAAGTATTTAGGATGGCAGATTGCCTGTACTGCATGTTCTTTGCAGAGACCAGCAGTTAAAACTTGCAAGCCCATATCCAGCTATATATCTTAGTATGTTTCTTCATTTGCTTAATGAACTTTAACATATTTTGAAGACATAAGAAAAGCTTCGGTATTCAAAACTCATATATATACACAATATATATAGTATAATACAATTTAAGGCTATAATACAATCTAAGTGAGGATTAAAATATGTTCTTACTCTCTTCCTGCTAAGCCATTTTATCTTGTATAGCCTAACCCTCTTTTGAAAAATCTAGAGATAGGCTGCCCTGCCTGCTATTGGAATCAAAATGCAGCTGCCTGATCTTCTATCAGACGTCCAGGAATCGTGTGATTTTGTTTGTATCATCTCAAATGAGTCACTCATACCTTCCTGGCTTCTTCAGATTTCTCATGAACTAAGTGCAATTTTTTTATAAATGTTTTTTTCCTCGCACTGTAAGCTTCTGATACTTTTGCAACATCGTGGTCCTTGTGTTCTCCAAAGAGTTTACAGATTGCACATATTGGCTTATCATCAGTCAGACACAGCTGAGAGAGAAAAAACACACAAGGAGAGTTAGTATCTATGTATAAGCAAAATAACCCAAGTAACTTGTCGCTCTGTCTGTTGTTAGATACTCTTAAAAGTGCCAAAACTGAATATTGCTGGTGAAGCTGTAGCATTTGTCTTCCAAACCATGATCACTGTGTTTGTTCTGTTGGCATTTGTAGTACACAATACAAATTTTGCCAAACCACGTGCCTTTTAGTTGCTGGTGAAAATAGTGTGCTCGCTTCCTGTATGTCATGTGAAAATTGGTATCAGATGGTACAGGGCAGTTTCACATTCAATAAACCATATTATTGGACCTTACAGCACACACGGTGCTATGTATTTTGCATCTTGGTGATACGCAGTGCCAGATACCCCACTGGTGATGGGGGATAGTGGAAAATGATGCATAACTGCAGAGGAAGATAGCAGGAAGATAACTATTCCTTACCTGGAAAATTTATGAATGGCGGAGATAAGTGAGATCTGTGGGAAGGATAAATACATGTTTTTCCCTGTATTTCTAATTTTGTTTCCATGTTAGACCATACAGTCACACACGAATCCACTAGCACACACAAACCAAGATGTTTTATAGGAGGGAGAGAACTCTGATTTGTGGCTTAGTTCAGGAGGTGCTTTCTGTGCCTGAATGATGAAGGCACACACCTGTGTGGGGTGCAAGGAGCAACAGCTTCGCTGGTGGAACAGGAGGAGATACTGAAACGGCACTGTGAGACTGAAGAGCAGACCAGAAGGCGGATGTAGTTTTGTACAAAAACTGGGAGTGTGTGAGTGAGAAGCTTGAATGAGGTGCAGTGAAATGGGGAGCCAGTGGGAGAACTCAAAGAGGAGGCACAGTTTTCAAAGACAAATGGACAATATGCATCCGCATCCCAACCCGCCTGGACGCCATCCTGTGCCACCTGCTGTAGGTGGAGCTGCTCTGGCAGGGGGGGTTGGACCAGATGATCTCCAGAGGTCTCTGCCAACCCTTAAGTTTCTGTGATTCTGTGAACTAGAAATCAGGAGCGAAGCCAGCACGCTTCAGGCCAGTTGGTTTTTCCACCATCTTTCCAATTCAAGACCTTTCCCAGAGAAAGCAGGAGGAGTAAATGGGGGACAGCACGCTAGGAATTGAAGACAAAATGTCTGTTTGAGTGTCACATCTGACTGTAGCGTAGCAAGAGTTTTCCAGTCACTGGTACATTTAGAAACTAATCTGTAGTCCTTCTTGTTTCGCTAGCAACCTGATGCTGTTCCCTCTAGTCCTTCTCCTAGTGGGAGGTGTCGCTGCCCACAGCAGGAGGGTGTGACTAGATGATCTTTAAGGTCCCTTCCAACCCAAACCATCCTGTGATTCCATGATTCTCCTTTTCCCATCAGCTTTGTGTCCTGTGAGTTGTGTNGGAGGGTGTGACTAGATGATCTTTAAGGTCCCTTCCAACCCAAACCATCCTGTGATTCCATGATTCTCCTTTTCCCATCAGCTTTGTGTCCTGTGAGTTGTGTTGCGTGGTGCAGACTAGCAGAGGATGTTGGAAGGAGGGGGTGCTCCGTAACTGAGATGGGATGCGCAGGTGTAAAAATAGGAGTATGAATAGGAGAGCATGGAAAACCTGCATGGGAAGTACGGTGTTATTTTCAACATGTATTGCAGTCAGCCAGTGTCACTGCCAACGCTGAATGCTTTTTGGCTTTTTTGTTATTGTGTAGAACATTGAATTTTTTGCACTCTAAATTAGTATCTTGACCCAGAGTAGGTTTGTTTCCTCTCCTTTGCTTGGTGCTCAGTGGGGCTGCAGTGCAGCCAGGGATGAAGTGGGATCTGGCTGTTTAGGCCACAGGGACAGGACACCTCACCTCCCTCCTCATTTTGGTTGCGATTTGTGACAGTCATTTTGCAGGCTTTTTACATTAACGGGCCTCAGTTTATTCACCTTGAGAGTAAATGTGATCATATGGCTTTCTTGTTACTTTAACTCTTGTAGTATTTGAAGTATTTGAATTTGTGTTATAATCCAAGTACTTCGATCAAAAGGTCAGCCAAAAGATATATTGACAGTGGATGTCATTCAGTTCCTAAGTGCAGATAGTATAGAAATAGCAAGTGCTCTCACTGTTTGGTATTTAATACATTCTCTTTCGTGAAGTACAGCTATTTATCTCTTTCAAAGTACAGTATTTCTTCATTCATTGTCTTTACCATTTCAGTCATTAGAAGCCAGTTACTACCTGCGTGCAAATGTTATTACAATTATCAATGAAACTGGTAGCATAAATGGCAATATAAGGACACCCACCCTTTTTCCTTTGATGTTATGGAAATCCAGTATGCAGTTTATTAATTCTTAGCTGGCATTGGCTAACCCTTATGATGATACAGAGGTCGAATCACACAGATGGAGCAGATAGGCATGGATAACAGTCCCACGGTGCTTCCTGTTTATGTAGCTAACGTGATTACCTGCTTTTGGTTATTTTTATAAAATACAGCATCAATTCCTTCAGTATATAAATATGGGCCAGAACACAGCAGTGACTGCACAGCACACATGCGGTGTCACGTGGCAAGGGAAGGCTGGTTGATGTTGCCTGCAATAGCAGGAATCACAAACATGAGTTGAATTTTGGGCTTGACATTAATATTGCAGTAAAACCATATAATTTTTTACCTGTCCAATATAATATAAATCAGTTCTTATACAAAAGTAGATTTTGAGTAACATGGGTCAAATTTTCCTTAATGAATGTATTAAAGTATAAAAGGTAATATTTTTTTGGCAAATTAAGTAAAACCCTGGGAAAAATCTTTATATGCTATGAAAAAATATTCATTGATATACTCAAACTGAGACTTTGACTTTCAATAAATTTATATAAAAGATATATATATATGTCAGTCAAATATGAGTATTATTTTAACATCCACTCATTTTTAATAGCTTGTCACCTACTAACTTCTGAGACATAAAAACCTTCTTAGCAATGGAATTTTTAAACCCAGCTTATTTGCCATCAGGGTGCATTTTTCCTTTTGAGACTTTGGAGTCAGGCTGTTTAGATCCGTATCCGTCTCTGCCTGACCATTGAAGTGGGCATAATCAGACCATCTCTTCAAGAACTCAAAGACAAGGTCAGCAAAGGCACTTTGAGCTCTCAGGACAGTAGCTTGTGTCTCACTTGTTTTTGTGGTGTGCAGGGTACGTCAACTAAAATATTTGTCCAAAACCACATTCTGGCTGACAGACAAAAGAGTCATTTGAAGTGGCTTTTTATTTCAGATCTATTAACAACTAGGTAATACAAGGATGTAGCGAGGTGCAGGATCTCTCCTCGTAAATGTTCGTATGTCTTCTTAAAAGATAGTTCTGACTTTATTGAGGCAGGGGAGGAGAATGGAGCGATGGTTATTTTGCTCAGAAATGTGGCCGTATTACTGCCCGGTATGGGAGATCAAGTCAGGAAGCACAGGATGGGGTTCCACCAGTGATATTCATGTTTTTCTCATTTTTGTTTTTCTTCATTTTTTTGGGCGTGGCTTGCTTGGTTTTAGATTGAGTGCCGTTTTGAGCCAGTTTAAAGGGTAAATGGATTATGTCCACACACATTTTCTTGAGCCTGACTTACTGGAACTGATTAGATCCCCTGCAAGTCAGGTATGGTTTCAGTTCAACATGAAATACCTTTATTACTAAAAGTGTACTTGTAAAATAGCTATATTGGCGTAGATCCTTTTCAGGATTAGTCCAGAGCTTGAAGCTGCTCTGGAAACTGGTGTTTGTAATTTAACAAGTCTGCCACAGCTGGCACATGCCCCTGACTGGCAGAGAGAGCATAGAAGCTGTGGGTTTAAGGTAAGAAAAAAAGGAAGAAATAGGTTGTTTTATTGCCTCCTATGAAGAAATCTGTTCCTGCGACTGTATGCTGCAGTGGGTCAGTCCCAGTTTATTCTCCTCCAGAAGATGCTGGGAAGAGGCTTGGTCTCTTCCCTGCTCTCTCCTGCATCAGCAGTGTGTTGCCTGTGACAGTTCAGACAACCTTCTCTGATCTTGTAGTGCCATGTTTCGTGTTCAGGTGGGAGCTGCCTCCCTTCTGCTCTGTGTCACGCTATGGAAGAGGGAGAAGTTGGAACAGCAATAAATGTTAGTTTATTCTTTTGAAGTGGGCTTTTACTGATTGACCGTCAGCCTTAAAGCACAAGAACAAAGCAAATATTGCACCATAAAATCCTTGGCCACCAGCAAATTAAGACCATGTTCTCTTCTCAGAATGCTTTTATAAGGTAACCAGATGTGTGTCTATTTACTCACCAAAATATATAGAATAACAGAGGACAATTCCTTATCAGCAGAATGAGCTATGCACAAATGACACGCTGACAGACCCAGGTCTAGAATAAATCGGTTTTGATCCAAGAAGCACAGGAAAATCTCTGCGCTTTGTTCCTGCACTATTCTGTGTGGGTGGAGAGAGAAAAATTCAAGCATTTGCCTCAGAGCAGCACTCTGTTCTCAAGAGACAAGTGGAGCCAAGTAAAAGAAGTGACAAGAGGAATTTGTCTGCTAGTTAAAGATTTTTTTCTTTTCCTTTCCAAGAGTCAAAATGAAGGAAAGATCCCTCTGTGTTTCTCACAGGAGCAGAATATTCAGTGTTTAGACCAAGATGCAGTGTGAATATTTATAAATCAAAATACTTCCTGAAATTTACATCTTATACTATATAAATAGGTGCTGTCTCTGTATGGAAAATTCATAGGTAAAAATGAAACTTTTTGTTGTGTGTTCCGTACTGTCTTAAAACCAAAAACTTAAAAGCAATCTGTACTTAAGAGGATGCCAGTGTCTATTCATTGTATTGAGTTGTTGACTGCTACCCTCTGGATGTGACCATCCACCAAACAGTCCACCCATCAGGTCCATATCCCTTCAATGTAGAGAAGGATGTTGTGAGGGACTGTCAAAGGCCTTACAGAAGTGCAGATAGATGACATCCATAGCTCTTCCCTGGTCCACTGATGTATTCACTCCATCATAAAAGGCCATTAGGTGGTCAGGCAGCATATATCCGACATGTGCTCTCTCAAGGTTTCCTTTTACATGTCAAATAATTTAAGAGAATGTTTTTTTCTGTTTTATTCGCTGACTTTGTTCTTTGAGGACCCTGA
>VZSF01006486.1:0-14595 GCA_013398295.1 Chionis minor
CGGGGACAGACTGGATGGGAGGGTCTGGGTTGGAGGGCGTGAGGGGTCAGTCTGGGCTGGAGGGGGTGTCGGTCTGGAATGGGGGGGGATCAGTCTGCGACAGGGCCGAGGGATTGAATCTGGGAGTGAGGGGTCCGTCTGGGACAGGGTGTAGGGTCTGGGCTGGGGGTTGCATGGTCAGGCTGGGCTGAGGTGGTTAGTTTGGGCTGGGAGGAATTTGGGGCCGNGTTGGGGCGGGGAGGATTGGGGGGCGGGGGGGGGGGGGGGGGGGGTGCTGAGCCGAGACCCAGGGGTTCAGTCAGGGCTACGGGTGTTGGTGAATGGTCTGGGCTTGGGGGGTGGGTGTAAGCTGGGGTTCCCTGCGGGCTCCCTGCATCTCACCTTCCCGCTGCTTCCGCCCCAGGGTCTCCTGCGTGCCCAGAGCCTCGGGACATGGAGGAGCCTACATGCCTCCGCCGCCCTCCAGCAGATCCCGCGGGCCAAGGTGAGAGTGGGGGTCCTGGAGCCCCTGGGCCCACCCTGAGTGCAGGCAGCCCCCAGCACTTACTGCAGGGCACAGAGCTGCTCTGAGGAGCGCGGGAGTGGGGGAGAGCGAGGAGCGGGCAGCAGTGTTCCCTGGCACTGGAAACAGTCCTGCTGTTTTTAGGCTGGGGCTGTGGGTGCTCATGGCCTGTAGGGCTGGGTGCATGAGGGGGCTCCTGAGGAGGACTTTTGTGTAGCCAGAAGAGGCAGAAAGCTCTCGCAGGACACTGTCACCATCTAGAAGGTGTAGGACAGTTTCTGCAAGTGGGATTGAGCTCGCTTTGCTGAGGAGAGGGGTTTCTGCTTCTCTGTACCCCGTGGGCGTGCTTGGAAAGCACCATGGCCCTCCCTGCCACTGGCTCCTAGTCAGTGTCCACTTGGTGGAAGCAGCGTTTCTTACTCTTGGAGCAGCGTGTCCTCAGTCCTTGCTCCTTCCTTCCCCGGAGGTTCCTCTCCAGCCCTCTGGCTCCCGACTTGGCCTCACCTGCGTGCAGGGGGCTGCTGGCAGGGTTGTGATGGCGAGTGTTTTTCTGATGGTACAGCTAAAACCACTAGTCAGAGTGTAGCATAGATTGCAGTAGTGGAAAACTATGAAGTCCTCATTATTTAATCCTAAATTTATTGTACCTGCCTGTAGGACTTCACATACAAGAATACATGAAATAAAGCGTGATGATGATTAGAGATTGAATAAGGTAAGAGTGAGTGGCAGCTTACCGCATTATAAGCATTCTTTAGACTTTATGGTCAAGAAATAAGAGCTGCAGTGGAGGGATGAGTTGTTTTCTGTGGGAAGAAGAAACAACCCAAGTGCCAGGTAGACAATTAATTTCATATTTGTCATGTTCAGACTGTCAGGATGTTGAGTTCCTATTTATAAGTGAAGAAGTGTTATGTTATTATTTAAGACACTAAAGGGAAGGGCTCAGCTCTGAGACTGTTCTTTTGACCTTGAGCTTGGGCCTGTGCCATGCTTCCCTCTGCAGATGCTTTGCAGCTTTTTGAAATTTAGCTGCAGAACGGTAGATGAGGGTTTTTTGCCCTGAAACTTGGGATTCTGAGATATTAAAAATCAAAAGTAATGACTATCTCGTCTTTCTTTTTATACCTTTCCGTGATCACCGGTTGCCTATGCTTCGCATCACTGATGCATGTGCATTTCTTGAGTCATATTGATGTTGCTACTTGCTTACTCCTCTTGTTGCCTGATTAAATTGTTGGATGAAATTCTTATCTGCCTGTGACTGTCTAGTTTCTGAGGCTGGTTCTGTGAAATCCCGTGTTTGGAGGTCAGCTCTGTACAGGGAATTACTGGCTAAAGAAGGTGGGGATTAGTAAAAGGACTGTGTAAAAATAGGAGGCAGCTACAGTGGGGGTGTAGGAAACATTGATTTGGAGGTGGATCGTGTGTGTAACATCTCAAGAATTATCTTTGAGACTGATTTTGTGTACAGGACCCCAAAAAAATGCATGCTCAACAAAAAGCTGTGAGACAATTTGAATACAACAGGAAGATGAGGCTCACAGAAAGGCTTAGGACGTGCTGAGGACGTGAAGTAGGAAGGAGAGAAATCTAAGAATACAAGACTGTGATATTACCTCCCAGTAAGAAGGATTTCTGCTGTACAGAGGGAGAGATCATACTTGGAAATGCTGTACAAGGAAAAGGTCTTTAGGTTGCCGGTGGGTCACAGGATATCGGGTGTCTCTGCTGCGTGGGGTGTTCATAACAACACAGGAGCAGGAGCTCTTCAAGTTAAAGCTCACTGTTAGTACTGCAGTGAATTTTTGTTACTAAAAACTGTGCTGTGGGTGCAGATATTCTTCACATTGGGAGTAAATTTCTTCTAGTTTGCTGCTTGCAGTTTCGGGCTCCCATTTGGTTTAGGCTCTGGGGTGCATCAGAAGGTCTGACTTCTTCTTTGCTTTCTGTACAGTCAGAAAATGCGAAGTCTGAGGGCACGTTCCAGGTCACCATGCTGCCCGGAGATGGGGTGGGCCCGGAGCTCATGCACGCCGTCAAGGAGGTGTTCAAGGTAACGGCTCCTGCCCTTCGGTGGGACGGGGTGGGGGGAGAAGGGAGGAATAGCAGTTTGCAGAAGTTCTTAAAGATGCTGCTGATCCAGAGACCCTCCAGGACTGACCTGTCTTTCCTCTGGTGTGGAGGAGAGCCAGTGGTGGAAACCCTGGGATCTCACCCTTTCAGTACATAGGTTCAGCCCCTATGTACATGGCCGTTTGCTCACTTCCCCCCAGTGGAATCTGGGAGAGAATGAGAAGAGTAGAAGCGAGAAAACTTGTGGGTTGAGGTACAGACAGTTTAATAAGCGAAGCAAAAGCTGTGCAAACAAGCAAAGCAGAACAAGGAATTCATGCCCTGCTTCTCATCAGCAGGCAGGTGTTCAACCATCTCCAGGAAAGCAGGGCTCCATCACGTGTAATGGTTACTTGGGAAGACAAAGCCCATCACTCCAAAACCCATCGCTCCCCCCTTCCTTCTTCCCCCAGCTTTATATGCTGAGCATGATGTCTATGGTGTGGAATATCCCTTTGGTCAGTTGGGCTCAGCTGTCTCAGCTGTGTCTCCTCCCAGTTTCTTGTGCACCCCCAGCCTGCTCACTGGTGGGGTGGTGCGAGGAGCAGAAGAGGCCACGACTCTGTAAGCACTGCTCAGCAGTGAGGAAAACACCCCTGTGTTATTAACACTGTTTCCAGCACAAATGCAAAACGTAGCCCCCTGCTAGGCACTAGGCAGAAAATTAACCCTAGTCCAGCACACTGTCTCATTCTGCAGTGTGAAAATATTCCCAGTCTGGGACTGTGTGCTGGACCCAGCAGAGTCTGCATCCATCGCCCGCTTGGTCTTTCTCCCTCTGCTGAGGCAACAGCAAGCGTGATGATGTTCAGGCTGGTGACAAGGAGGATACAGGCCATCTTCGCTGCTGCTGGCGGGATCGTGGCCACAGGGCTATCATTGTCCAGCTGTCCAAAACCCTTTATGTCCTTCTGACCTCCTTCCTAATTTGTGAGGATCCCTGCTCTCAGGCAGCAGTGTCAGAGCTCGGGGAGGAAGTTAGTGGTTAGTAGTTGTGTCTTCTAACCCACAAGTTCTGTCACATCAATGGCAGCAAATGGGGGGTTGTCTGCTGTGATAACTGGTTACGCAGCTGAAAGCATAATTACAGTAATGAAGGGGAGTCCTGGTGTTAAAGGTGACAGAAAACATGGTTGTTCAGTTAGAACTAGTGACCCAGAGGTCCAGGTTCCCTCTGCTCACTGAGCAGGCAACGTGGCTGGTTTAAGGCTCCGTGTCGCAGCTCTCTGGGCCCCCTGTCAGCAGCCCTCTCTAAGGTGTAGCCTAATTTCCCTGCTGAGTCGCTGGTGTGACGGGGTGGGGGCTCTGTCTCTGGGTCTCTCACGCAGGCTGCCAGCGTGCCTGTGGTCTTCGATGAGCATCACCTGAGCGAGGTGCAGAACATGGCATCGGAAGAAAAACTGGATCAGGTGGTTGACTCTATGAAGGAAAGTAAAGTGGCCCTTATAGGTAAGGACTCGCGCTAGTGGCCTGTCCAGCAAGGAGGGGCTCCTGGCTCTGCCTGCAAGAGATGTTGCCTTATCTCAAATGCCACTGGGTGCTTTCAGAGGGCAGGAATTTGTGTGGTTAGGTCCTGGAGAAGGAAACATGCTATCCTTAAGCTAAGAAGCAAATCACCAGTGCTTGGTTTACTGAGCTTGTCAAAGGGGAGGTTGTATCCAGCTTCTGCTTTTGAAATTAGATCCCCTGATGTGGCCCAGCAAAGCAAAGGGCCTCGTTGAGGTCCTGTGTTGCGGTCTCTGCGCTTGGCTGAGGTTCCCTTGAAGCGCTCCCTGCCCCAGCCCTGCCTGCCCTGTTGCCTGGGCTCAGGCGATGTCCTTAGTGACTGTTCGTACGCTCATGCTCTGTGTTTTTACTCCTGCTCTGTGTTGTCCCACAGGCAAGATCCACACCCCCATGGAGTACAAGGGAGAGCTGGCTTCTTACGACATGAGGCTCAGGTAAGCCCTGTCCCCCGATTGACGTGTCAGTCACTGGGAAAACAGTGTTGTGTTTGGTCGTGGTGTCCTGCCAGTGAGCTGGGGGCCGAAGGGAGTGAGTCCAGGGCAGATGGGAAATTAATAGGTTGTCGGGAAGCAGATCTGTCTGTGGCCAGGAGCTGCCTGTATTGAGTGCCATCCTGCTGCCCGCTTCTTTGGGAGTCCTGGAGAGGAGGCAGTGGATGGCTGGAAAATGGACAGCGGTGGCCTGTCCGACAGAGGGTTGTCAAAGCCATGCTGTGACGAGGTGTGGCCGGCTCATGATCTGTAGGTAGGTAGATGGATGGGGGTGGGGGAGAGGGAGAGAGAGAGAGCGCTCTGGGAAGGCATCTTAGGAGGTGGGGAGCTGCTTGCACCATCACCAGCTGTTACCCCCAGTACTTGTAGGGAACAGTCACTGCCCCAGAAATAGTTTATGATGAAATGCTGACTCTGCTGCTGCTTCTCTCGCAGGCGCAAATTAGACTTGTTTGCAAATGTTGTCCATGTGAAGAGCTTACCGGGCTATAAAACACGCCACAACAACTTGGACCTCGTGATTATTCGTGAGCAGACGGAGGGGGAGTACAGCTCTCTGGAACATGAGGTACAAGAGCCTCCCTCCAGCACACGGGAGCTCTGCTTGGGGTTATTGCTGGCCTCGTTGAAGGACAGGGAAACCTGTCCTGGGATACGTGGATTTCTTTGCTGCTGGGGACACATTCCCGCTTTCCGTACCAGAGCTGTTTAGCGCAACTCAGGAACTGGCTAGAGCAGCAGTGATGTACCAAGGCACAGTGATGGAATTAGGAGAGTATTGAGGGATGTGAACATACACAGACCCAGTGAGGATGCTGGTGGGCTGCAGGAGGGATAATGCCAAAACAAGAGGACATGGGTGTTAGGGAACTTCTTGATGAGGGGTGACAAAGGTGCCTCATTTCTGTCTCAAAGTGCCGGGACTGTCAGCACAGTGTGGGATGGCGGGGCAGGGTGCTGGGCTGCATGGCGTGTGCGACAGCCGCTCACACTCCCTTTCCTGTGCAGAGTGCAAAGGGAGTCATCGAGTGCCTCAAGATCATCACCCGGGCCAAGTCGCAGCGCATTGCCAAGTTTGCGTTTGACTACGCCACCAAAAAAGGACGCTCTAAGGTCACGGCTGTGCACAAAGCCAACATTATGTGAGTGACACAGGACCAGGTTTGGAGCGCTGTCTGATTGTCAGGCGCGTGACTGCTGTCACATCTGGGACCTTGTTACTCCCAGCTTTTGATCCTGATCAGAGCGGTGCCAGTCTGGTTCCAGAGGGGCTGGGCTTTCCCTAGGAGTAGTGGTTTTTTTCCTGTCTGTATGCTCTTGTCTCCAGCATGAGGCCTGACAGCTGCATCCTGGCGGCGGTCAGCTGAGGAGGGGAAAAGCTCTGGCATTGAAAGCTGATCCCTCCTTGCTCCTCGTGGGCCCCAGTTTCACCACCTGTGGCTGTGGGGTGCTCTAGGGTTTCCTGCCTTCCCTTGCCCTGCTGCAGCGGGACGCCACTGGCTGTTGGATTACCTGCTGCTGTAAGGATTTCACTACATCGTGGTGTAACCCCGGTTAATCCGTGCCAGTTCACTCACTCACCGCCCCACATAGGGCAGGGAGAAGAGGGAGAGAAAAAAGGGAAAAAAACCTCATAGGTTGAGATAAAGACAGTTTAATAGCACTGTAAAGGAAGAGAAAATAATAATGGTAAAAGAATATTAAAAAAAAAAAAATTAATGCAGTACAATTGCTCTCACCAGTCAGTGATCGAGTGCCCAGCCTTTGCTGAGCCGCGATTGTGAATCCCTGCTCCCTGGCCGACCCCCATTTATATCCTGAGTGTGATATCTCTGGTATGGAATATACCTTTGGCCAGCTTGTCCTTTCTATGCTCCCTCTCAGCCTCTATGGGACTTAATATAAACATTACTTAGCAACAGCTAAACCATATATGTTATCAACATTATTCTCGTAATAAATGCAAACCACAGCAGCTACTAGGAAGAAAATTAACTCTATCCCAGCTGAAACCAGGATGCGCTGCTGTCCTGCAAACCCTTTGATGTATTTCTTGTCTCGCAGGAAACTAGGCGACGGGCTCTTCCTGCAGTGCTGTGAAGAAGTGGCAGAACTGTACCCCAAGATCAAATTTGACACCATGATCATTGACAACTGCTGCATGCAGGTGAGGATCCTGCTTCCTTGCCCCGGAGCTGCTCTGCACTGCCTGCTGCTGCTGGGCCTGCTGAGCCAAGCCATAAAGATTGGAAAACCTGAAAAGCTGCTGCTACTGACAGCTTGGCAGGTCCAGGTGGCTGCCCTGGCCCCTGGCCCGAGGTTTGCTCCTTGCACAAGAGAGGAGCCTTCTGCCTGCCCTGCTCCAGCTGAGGGCAGGAGCTGCAGGGACTGACGATGGCAGGGGCATTTAGAATCATAGAATCAAAGTTATTTAGATTGGGAAAGGCCTTTTAGATCGAGTCCAACTGTTAACCTAAGACTGCCAAGTCCACAACTAAACCATGTCCTGAAGTGCCACATCTACACATCTTAAATACCTCCAGGCATGGTTACTCAGCCACCAACCTGGGCAGCCTGTTCCAGCGCTTGATAACCCTTCCAGTGAAGAAATTTTTCCTAATACTCATCTAAACCTCCCTTGGCACAACTGTGTCTCATCTGGGCTTGCAAAACTCTGCCAGGTGACGTAGGTCTGTGGCTCCGAAGTCATTTTGTCAGGGCTTTGCGTGCTCCCAGCTGTCACTTGAGCACAGTTTGTGGATATTTTCAAACACGGTGGGGTCTGCTGCTCCCCCAGATTCCTGTACCCTGCCCTGCCCTGAGGGCCATCTTGCTGCCTGCAGCCTGTGTTGGGAGTGTGGGGCCTCACGTCTTCCTGTCCTCTCCATGCAGCTGGTGCAGAACCCCTACCAGTTTGACGTCCTGGTCATGCCAAATCTCTACGGGAACATCATCGATAACCTGGCAGCCGGCTTGGTGGGGGGCGCCGGCGTGGTTCCCGGGGAGAGCTACAGTGCGGAGTACGCCGTGTTCGAAATGGTGAGGAGTCTCGGCTCCCCGGAGGCTGCTGCACTGCACCCGCACCCCGGGTTATTGGCGGCGGGAGGGGGGTGTTGGGTGGCTGCTGGGGACAGGGATTGTGGAAGATGGTCCATCGCCGTGGCTTCTCCTCCCGCAGGGCGCCCGCCACCCCTTCGCCCAGGCGGTGGGCAGGAACATCGCCAATCCCACTGCCATGCTGCTCTCGGCTGCCAACATGCTGCGGCATCTCAAGTAGGTGTCTTTCACGTGGGGGTGCAGTGAGGTGGCAGCGCTGCCTCGGCCCCACGGCGGGGGGGGCGGGCGGGCTGACAGAGGGACTGACCTCTGTGGCTCCTTTCCTCTCACCAGCTTGGAATTTCACTCCAACTTGATCGCGGATGCGGTGAAGAAGGTGATCAAAGTCGGAAAAGTGAGTGTTGGGCAGCCGGCCTTGTCGTGTGTCCGTAACTGTGTGAGTGTTCGTGGTCGCGAGCCGCTGTGCGTTCTCCCTGACGGACAAGTGCGATTCTCCAACCTCCTCGCCTCTTTCCAGCTGGGAACCCTGTGCGCGTGTTGCTGTGGCTGTTGTCGGCCCCTCTGCGCTTGTCCCGGGGATTGCTCCTGTGGCCCGTAGCAGTGCTTGCTGGCTAGGGAAGGTCTGGCAGGGCTGGGGGACATCAGACGGCCTCTGTCGCGTGCCACCCCACTGGGGTCTCTAGCAGGGTGCATAGAGGGAAACTGCTCTCCTCTCCCTTCTCCCAGTCATTTCTCTCGGTTCACGATCACGTTTCTCCCTTGTTTCTCCCCTTCCCTGTGTTGGATTTTTAGGTTCGGACACGGGACTTGGGCGGTTACTCCACCACTTCCGACTTCGTGAAGTCTGTGATTGACAGCCTGCACCCCCACTATGGTGCCTAGGAACCCCGCTCGCCCCGGGGAGCCGGGGACGTCACTCCACCCTACGGCAGCTTCCCATAGCTTACAGCCCAGCAGCGCCTCCGGCCCCCTCCCTGCCCGGCACAGCTCCCCTCGTGCCCCAGAGGAGGAGGAAGAGGGCGGCAGCTCTCCTCCAGCCCAGCCCAGAGCCCCGTAACCCACCCCCAGTCACCCCAGTGGGGATTGCTGGAGGGACCAAGGGCAGGGCTCCCTTGAGAGTGAGGATCCCTGGGATCCTTCCTGTTCCCACAGGCGGCATCTCCACTGTGCCCTCCGGGCGAGGAGGGTGGTGTGGATTTTGGGACCTTGTTGGGCTGACTCAGTGGTGAACGGGCAGCACCCCAGGCTCCGCAGGCAGCTCCTGGGGACAGCGGGACCACGCTTCCTGTGGGAGCCTTCTCCTGCCCACAAGGGCTTTAGCAATAAATGGGACCACAGGGCTGAGGCCCCGCATCCGGGAACACACAAGGGCAAGCAGCTGGCACAGGGCAAGGTTCCCCTTTGCTGGCACAATCCCCGGTGTAGGGAGAGGCAGCTGTATGGCTTTGGGGTGCTTGGGGGGGCACTGGTCTCTTTGCCCCCCACTTCATGGGTTTGTGGCTGGTTTCTGAGAACCGGGGGACTGCCTGGGGAGAGCACAGCTCTCTGGCTGGGACAGTGCCTGTGGGGGTGGCGAGTGCTTGCCCGCCCCACAGTAACCATTGCCCAGGGCTGACCGAAGTGCTGTGCTCCTCCCCGGCAGCATCCTGAGCTCCCAGCAGCGCCCAGCCCTGGGGTGGGACCGGGCTGCCCAAAGCACTTGGTGGCACCGCGGAAGCTGTGACCTGGCAGGCAGCTGCTATAGCCAGGGCAGGGCACCGTGTGTGTGAGCGAGCGACTGGGACACGTATTTAATGCTGCGCTTTGTATTTGTGTTTGCAAATAAAGGGTCCAACGCTTCCCTCCATCCCTGCCCGGCCCAGGTGCTGTCGCCCCCCACGCTCTGTCTCTGCCCTGCACCAAACCGGCATGGGGCGAGCCGGGGCAGGTTGTGGGGCGGCTATTGAGGGCACTACCTGTACAGTGGGAGCAGGGCTTGAGCCAGGGGGCCAGCACTGGTCCTGCACCACCACTGCGCTGCCAGCCCCTCACCGTCCCCCCCATGAGCCCAGGGACTGGCTCTGCCTGGGGAGAGGCTGCCATGAAACCCTTTGCTGCTTCAATTCCTGCCTCCGCAGCTCCAAAACCTGCCTGGAAGCAGGTGCTCGCAGAGGGGCTGGCTGGCAGCCACTGCCTGCGCGGTTGCTGCGCTCCCCCTGCAGCGGGGGCCTGCTGGGACAGCCCGGAGGGGCCAAGGTAGCCAAGAGGCTCCTGCTGGAGCCAGAGGCCCAGCACTGTGTGCACACGAAGGCACACCTTGACACTCAGATGGGGTGCGCCAGGTCTCGGGGTGGGGGGGCTGATGTCCCTCTCAGCTGGTGCAGGGCAGGGTACGCCTTCAGCACCCAAACCATCACCTCCACCTCCCTGAGGCACAGGGACACCTTGGGGACCCTCCCAACAGGTGTTGCAAGGGGCCTCAGGGGGGCCAGTCCTGCAGCGACAGCCACCCAGCATGGGGCCGGGGGGGCCCCCCCTCCCTCCTCGCTAACGTTCCCCTCTCCTTGCAGGTGCGCACGGCGGACATGGGGGGCTACGCCACATCCCTGGATTTCACCCAAGCCGTGATAGCTGCCCTGGATGTTTAGGGCCTTTTGCCTCGTCCTCCCTGCTCCTGCCCTGCCTGCCTGGTAATTTATTGCTTCCCTCTAATAAAAGTGGCCTGTGCAGCACAACAGCCGCGCTCCCAGCACAGGCGCTTCCCAACACATGTGCTCCCGGTACGGTACACGCGCTTCCCAACACACAGGGCGCCATCTCTCACCCCCTCACGCAGCCCAGCTGGGCAAGGACAACCACAGCAGTGGGGAGGTGCAGTCCCCCCCGCTCTGGGATCAGGGACGGGGTGGTCACCTGCCTGGGCGAGGGAAGGCAGAACAAGGCAGGAGAGGTTCAACAACCACCTCAGCCCTTTATTGAGGTTCCGTCACACCGAGCAGCGTCCTGCCCTCCGTGCCCCACGCGGGCAGTGGAGACAGCCCCGTGACACACACCACACGCAGCCCCATGGGAAGGGGCCACCAGGGGGGTGCTCAGGGAGGCAACGCTGCTTAAGGCACAGCGAGGCTCCAGGGCTACCGCCACCTTGGCCTGGCCAAAGGGACCCACCCAGGCCAGGAGGCGCCACTACGTGTTTAATGTGGCCGCCCTGCCGCGTTACAGCGCCGGGCACACAGCTGCCACAAAATGCCAGCGGCCAGGTGAGGGGCCACAGAGGGGGCTGCACCGGGCTGACCTGCCAGTCCATGAGTCCGTACTGCTGGAGCACGGCCCGGCTCCAGCTCCGCCCTGCTCCCCTAGTCCTCCTCCGAGTCCCTGGCCTTCTCCTTCTTCTTCTTCTTTTTCTTCTTCTTCTCCTCCTCCTGGTCAGCCTCTAACATTAGTTTCCTCTTCTTCTTGGGCAAGGCCTCTTCCTCCAGCCCATTCTCCTCTGGCTCTGAGGCAGCCTCCTGCTCCTGCTCCGATTCAGCCTCCACCTCCTGCTTCTTCTTCTTCTTTTTCTTCTTGGGCTCAATGTCGTTCTCCTGAGGTGAAAACAGGGTCAGGACTGTGCCCAATCCAGGGAGCTGGGTGGCTGCCCCACATCCTGCCTCCCTCACCCCTGTGGGGCTGGGGTCCAGGCACCATCCCACAAACCCCACTTGGCTGTGGAACAGCAGGACAGGGCTGGGCCCATCACGGCCCCCTCCCTGGAGGACACCCACCCCGCAGCCCCCCACCCTCACCTCTGTCTCCAACACGGAGTTCTCCTCTGCAGCTGCAGCCAAGGCCTCCAACCGCTCCTGCTCCCGTTTTTTCTCCCTCTCCCGCTTCTTCTTCTTCTTCTCCTTCTTCTCCTGCTTTCTCTTGACCTCAGCCACCACCTCACTTGCCTGCCAGAGGAGCGAGAGCGCTCATCAGTGCAGGAGAGGTTCCCAGCCCAGGACCCGTCCCCACGGCACCCGTCGGATCAGCCTCATTAAATCAGTCTTTTCCCTCCACAGTGGGTCAGGATGGCAGGTTGACATCACATCCGACAGCGAGGCCCTACCCAACTCCACGCAGCCTCACCTCCACCACGGCCTCCTTCATCACGTCCAGGTTCTTGCGGGGCGGCTCCCCGGTCTCGTAGAAGGCCAGGCGCTCCTCCACCTGCTCCCGCAGCTTGTCCCCGAAGACACTAGTGGGGACTTCTGCGGGGGGGAGAGGGGACAGGGACACAAGAGAGGGACTCAGCACCCCCTGTTCTACCCACCCTGGCGCCCGCCTCCCCCGGCCCCGGTTCTGCTCAGACCACAAGAGTCACCATTCACAGAGTGAGATGCTGTTGACGAAAAATAGTCCCATCACCGCAGAAGCCACCCGGGACCCCCCCAGTGTCCCCCTGCCTGCCCCGGCCCCACGGGCACCTGAGAAGCAGTCGATGCGGGAGGCGATGGTGCACTTGTTGGCCAGGTAGCGGGAGATGCGCCCCTTGTTCTTGGCTGCCGCTCGCCCGATGAAGGTGGAGTGGAAAATAAGCCCATACTTGGGGGTGTTCCCTCGCGTCTTCAGGGCCCTGGAACCGGCCGGTGGAACCGTCAGGGGTGACATAGGAGCACCGGGGGCCGAGGGCACCCCCAAACTAGAGCTGCCACTGGCCACCCTCCTCCACCGGCTCTTGCCCCGCAGGCAGCACGGCACCACCCATGGGATGGATGCCTTCCCCCCACACCCCGCTAACCTCCGGGGGTGCCCCGGGGCACCCACAAGGCCCCGCCGGACGAGACACAAAGCCACGGTGGTTGCTCAGAGACTGGGACTGGCCGGTCACACGCAGCCGAGGCAGCGGGGGCCCAGCGCATCGCGGCCAGCAGCCCAGGGGACTGCCATCACCGCAACCACCCCGCAGCGGTACCTGAAGAGGGCTTTCTCAGCCCCCAGGATCTGCACCGTCGAGGCTGGGTACTTGGCCAGGTTCGTCAGGCTGCCGGCGTGGGAGATGAGGCGGGCGCCCACCTGGGAAAGGGAAAGGATGGGGGTTACGGCTGTCCCCACCCCGGGAACACAGCTCCAGGCCATGCACAGCCCCCTCCCCTGGCCGGGGATCAGCAGTGAGAGGTGTCAGCAGGACAGCTCAGTGGATTGACAGATTCACTCAGACATCATCTCCGCGGCCCGGGGCAGCCCACGGCACACACGCCCTGGCACTCACCACCTCCCCGATGAGGGCCGAGAGGCTCGGAGCCACCTGGCTCATCTTGGAGCGCAGATATTCCTGCAGGCCCTTGCGGTACTCGGAGAGTGAGATGACACGGCTGGAGAAGCTTTCGATGTTGATGAGGTCGAGAGGGGAAACGTCCATCCCTGGCAAGAAGGGCATCGAGGGCTGAGTGGCACCTCCCAGAGTGAACAGGACCCCTCCTGCCGCAACTCACCCCCTGGAAAGTGCGGTGCTCTGGTAGAGCCCCCACCGCCTGTCCCCACTCACCCATGGAGGAGCGGGAAGCTTCCAAGATGGCCTGTGCCTTGGCGCTGTCCATGACGATCTCCTCCAGCCCCTCCAGGCTCTCCTCACTCAGCTCCTTGCGGTTCCCGATGAACTTGGCCAGCCGGCAGTAGGTGTAATTCTCAGAGACGATCTTGATCAGCTCGGGGAAGTGGTATCCATACCACTCCCTGCAGGGACAGTGTCAGTGCCACAGCCTGGCCCCTCGCACGCCCCAGCCCCCTCCCGTATCCTTTGCCCCACATGTCCCCCTGGGGACGCTCCAGCCACGGATGGCACCGTCACCCGGGCCGGGACGCGTTGGGGGCGCTGCTCTCCCTCCCCGTTCTATACAGGCAGCCGGAGAAGCAGCTGCCTGTGGTAAGCGTGGGGAGACGGGCCCATGCTGCCCTCCCGCCCCAGGGAACCCCACTCACCGCACGCGCATGGAGAAGGTGTTGATGTCTTTGTCCAGCTGGTCCAGAAGGCTGATGGACTGGATGATCATGTTGTCCACGCGGTTGACGTTGAACTTCACCTTGGCCCGGGAGTAGCTGTGGCCGAGGCCCAGCTGGGCCTTGGAGGCCGACTGGGCGGTGAGGCCCTTCACTAGTGCGTGGAAGTGCAGGCGGATCCCTGCGCAACGGATGCAACCGTCACCACCTGGCAGCTCTAACCCAGTGCCAGGAATGGCCTCCAATGGCAGCGGGATGCCCCCAGCAGCAGGGATCCTGCGGGGGTAGTGGGGGGGGGCATCCCCTGTCCCCTCCCCACGGCCAGACTCACCGCGCAGGATCTCAGCCACGACCCCCCCGGTCTGGCACTGGTAGCCCAGCTCCTCCAGGATGGCCGCCCCGATCTTGGCATCAGCGACTCCCAGCAGCGCCTTCTTCTTCTTGGCTGGCATGGAGGTCTCCAGCAGGAGCCGCAGGTCCTCGTGGAGGATCCCTGCGGGGTGGGGGGACGGGAGGGGACTCAGCAGGGCCGCACGGTTCCCCACGTTGGGGGCAGGGGGGCACACAGCGGTGCCCCCGACTCCCCCCGCCCCAGCTCACCCTCGGAGACGGCGTTCATGTTCTCCAGGGCGCTCTGGGCCGACTTGAAGGGGGTGAAGGCCACCAGCTTCACCACGTTGTGGAACTTGCCGATGGTGAGGACGCTCTCCTCCACCTGCGCGGGCGTGGGGGGCAACGGGACAGGGTCGCCAGTCAGGCCCCCGCGGGGACGGGGCGGCCACCGAAGCGCCCCGCGGGAACGGGGCCGCCCGCAGATCAGCTTCCCCTGGGCAGGGCAGACCCGTTCCCCCCCGCCCCATCCCGGTACCGGATCGCCCCTCCCCGCCGCCCCCCCTGCCCGGTTACCGGCCGCGGCCCGTACCTGCGGCAGCAGCAGGCTGATCTCCTCCACCTCCCGCACGGCGAAGAGCGCGTACCCGGCGG
>VZSF01006486.1:15065-100637 GCA_013398295.1 Chionis minor
CAGGCGGCGGGGGGGTCCCGGGGGCGGTTTGACAGGGGACCGTAGTGTCTGGCAGCGGCTGTAGTGGGGGGTCCCGGCTCCCGGGATGGGGAGGAAAAGCGGCCGGATGCCCCGGGGAGGGGGTCGGGGCGGGGGGCGCCGGAGCCCGGGCTGCGGAGGGGGACAGGGTCGGTTCTGTGCCATGACCCTCGGTCTGTGCGGGGCTCAGGAGCCGAAGTGGGTGTGCAGCTTGTGGAGCAGCTCCGGGGTGAGGAGCAGCCGGTGCGCCTGGCTGTGTCCCGGCGGGCAGGGGAAGGTCACTTTGCCGTAGTACGCCATGCCCTCCTCCTGCTCCTGCTTGGCCTGCGAGAGCACAGCGGCCGTCAGGGACGCACAGCCCCTGCGCCGGCCAGGGATAACCATAACCCCACAGCGATCCCACGGGATGGGACAGCACACACGGGCTGGAGCACCGAGGTTCCCCACCCACCCCGTCCTCCGGCCGGCCGTTTCCCCCCAGGACCAAGGGTCTCACCTTGAGGAAGGAGGAGGAGGGGAAGACGCCAAAGTTGGTGGGGACGCTGGCACCCAGCTGCTGCTGAACCGTCTCTCTCATCGTGTCATCCTGGGGCGGGAGGAAGCGCGGGACAAGGTCACCTCCAGAACGGTGCTGCTGCCCCGTGGCCGCTCCTGCGGCAGCTCACACACTCACCGCCCCGCAGGACCCCTCGCCACCGCCCCGCATCCCAGGGGACAAGCCAGAGGGCTCACACCCAGCTTTGGGTTGGAGAGAGAAAGGGGGAGCAGCACTGCCCGCCGCTGCCAGAGGTGCCAGCAGACACGACAGGACGGCAGCGCCTGTGGCCTAGGGGAAGGCTGGGCCCGGGGTGCCACTGGGACACCCACCCTCCCGCAGGCTGGCACATTGCCCCAGCTGCTCCAGAATGCTGCCGGCAGCCTGGATGCAGGCGGTGCGGAAGGAGCTCGCCTTACCCTCAGGGTCTCGATGCTGTTTTTGAGGGACCACAGGCGGGCCGTCTGCTCCAGCAGCCGTGCCGACGAGCTCCTTGCTGTGGAGGACAGGAGGGGAGAGATGCAGGTGTGTGTCCCCCCTGGCCCAGGGGGCTGTCCCAGCACGAGGACAGGGCTGCGCGGGTGCAGCAGCAGCACCGGTGCTCATCCAGGACTCTACCCCAACAACTGGTGACACAGAGCACTGAGGGCCATCTCGCCCAGCCCCGACACAGCACAAGCCCCGTGGCTGGGCGCAGACCAGCGCCGCAGCACGAGCGAGGCAAGAGCCACTGCAGTGCCAGCTCGTCCGGACAATGATGCAGGGGAGATTGAGGTTTACAGGAGGGAGGAGAAGGAAGGTGTCCCTTCCCGGGGCTCGAGATCCAGCCGGCTGCAGGGCACGCAGTCCCTGTGTGCTGAACCTGTGCCATGCTGCGTGCATGCCCGCAGCCAAGGGGACAGGGACAGCTGCCATTCCCCGCTGCACAGGGAATGTGAGCAACCACCACAGCTACTGCTGCCAGAGCAGATGCAGGTCTAAATGGGTGGGCTGGAGCTTGGCCCTGGAGCAAACCCTGCTCCGGATGCTGGCTGGACGGGAAGGAGGTGCTGGTGCCTCCCTGGGGCAGAGAGAAGACAGGGAGGCAGCTCAGGGACTGTGGGCCAAGCTTCCTTTGACTTACAGTTGCCCACGACTCCCCTGCTCCCCAGATGCTTCAGCCAAGGAACATTTGTGTAGGACCTACCTGATTTGGTCTGCTTCATGTCCACAACCTTGGCATTGGCGCTCATCTGATAGAGGGTTTCCAGGAGCTGGCTGGTCTTGCGATACAGCGTTTGTGTGGCCAGACCTTCTCCCTGCCTGTTCTTGGGGAGGGAGATCTTGGGTACCTGCAGAGGCGTCAGGCTGGCCAGCTCCATCTTCATCTGGGCTCCCTGGGACCGATGGGGAGAAGGTCATTAGGGGCAGGGTGTTTATTTGGGAGGAATTGAGGAGAGAAAATGAGATGTAAAGGCAGCAGAAAGGAGGGCCCAAACAGAAAAAAAGGGGTATAAAATTACAGCCAAAACCACCAGGGGGTGGATCTTCCAACGGTAGGATCACAGAGGCCCACAGACAGCAGCGATGTCCCAAACGCAGCAGGACACTACAGGGAAGCCCTTGGACAACCATCTGAGCACGTGTAAGACTTGGGAAGTGAGGGAGAAATAGGTCGGCGCTTACAGAACTATAACTCAATGGTGGCCACGTACGTGACTCATTAGATTCAAAAGCTATCATTAACAGCTTCACAGTTGTGCATAATAATCTGCATAATTATATGTCTGTGAATTAATATTAGTGGAAGGTTATTCAGTTAATTAGATTATGTGCTGCTTTGCCAATTTCCTCATAGTGTGTCATTAATCAATAAGCGTGTTAATCAGTCTGCATCAATCAGCACCTCGAGCCCCTGGTCTGAAGAGGGGACCAAGGCTGGGCAGTGACGCCACCAGCACCCCAGGCTCTGCTGGCCGCTCCTGCTCCTGGCTGCCGACCCTGCGCTCGGACCAAGGGCTCAGCCCCTTCCCCAAAGGTGCCAAAGCCCCTTCCCAAAGGAGCCAAAGCTTGTCACTAGCGGAGAGCTTGCTGCGAGCCCTGCAGCAGAGCCGTGCTCCTGACCACCACCGGACATGGTGGACTAAGCACCCTTCCACCAGCTCATGCCACATGGACCACATCCCATGCACACAGCATCCCACGCTGACTGCATCCCAGGCTGACCCTCGCTTGCCCTTCCTGGCCTCTTGGGATGCAACTTTGTCCAAGACCGTCAGTCAAAGGCAGGGACTAACCTAGTGCAAGCCCAGAGCCCGCTGCTGGAGGAAGGAAAATGCCCCTGGGCAGTGCCACAGCGCTGCAGGACAACCCTTCCCTCGGGCTACCATGCTCCCAGGGCACAGCCAGAATGTCCCTCCACAGGGAATGGTGCAGCCCTGCCCCGGCTGGGCTCTTTGCTGAGTCCCTCTCTGTAAAGCCAAGTCCAATGTGCCTCTCACCATTCCACCATTTATTTTCCCAAGTGTCCTGGTTTCCTCTGGGATAGAGTTAATTTCAACTGGGACAGAGCAGCTGCCACGTTTTGAACTTAGTATGAGAACAATGTTGGTAACACAATGGTTTAGTTGTTGCTAAGTAATTTTTATATTAAGTCAAGGACTTTTTCAGCTTCCCATTGAAGCTGAGAGGGAGCACAGACAGGACAAGCTGGCCAAAGGAATATTCCATACCATAGATGTCATGCTCAGTATATAAATGGAGGTCGGCTGGGAGACAGGAATCTGCAGTGCTGGCAGCAGCCGGAGCCTCAGGCTGCTCTGCCCAGCCCCAGGTCAATTGCCTTGCCCTGCCCTGTGCCATGGCATCACACTGCCCCCAGCCACCCCACGCCTTGCCCTCCCTCTTCTGCTCAACCTCCCAGCATACGGCATGTCTGAGCCCAGGGGTCCCACACGCCGGGACCCGCTGGGACCCATGCAGCGCTGCGGGCGCCCGGGAACCGGCCGCAGAGCGAGGCACCTCCCTGCACCTCACCTTGAGCAGGTTGTTCTCATTCTTGAGATGCTTGATGGAAAGCTGCAGGGCATCGATTTGCTGGAGAAGAAGAGGCGAGTCCTTCACCTGCACAGGTCCTGAGCCACCTCCCGTCACCTGGCCGGCACCGACACCTGCAGACGGGCACGAACGGCAGCAGCGTGAGCGACCGTGACGTGTGAGCATGGGGCAGGATGGCTACAGCAGCACTGGACATGCGGACAGGCTCAGCAAAGGGACAAGTGTCTGCAGCGTTGGGGGAAGCAGCATCTGCCTGTGTGCACCCAGGCACCGACAGAGCTATCACGAACATGCGGCACCTCCCGTCCTGCTCCCACGGAGAAGGACAAGACGCCAGCTAGCCAGGCCAGCACCTCACCCCCCCACACCTCCTTAGCAGCCCGGCATTAGGCACTCCCGGTGCCCACATCCCAAAGATGCGGTCTGTGCCATGCTCTGGGCACTCCGGGGATCCGTCTCTCTGCTGCAAGAGTCACACCACTCTGCACCCATAGCAGTCTCATGCTCATCACTCCCTTCCTGGACTCTTGGTGCTGTCCAGGAATGCACCAGCTCCGCACTCCCCTGCACCACAGGCTGCTCAGCATCTGAGCCAAGCGCTGCCCTTGAGCAGGAATTGCGTCCTTCCCCCTGCTCCCAAACCAAGCCTTGTCCCAGGGCCATGCTGGGTGCCTTGGGACACTAGTCCCCCCCTGGCATGCACTTCTGGGGGCTGGAGGAGGCAGGGAGCACTGGCATGCTGGGATGCAGTACCGTACCTCTCTGCTGTTCCTCTGCAGTACGAGGAGCCAGAGAAAAGACAAGAAGAAGCAGAATTAAAGCCGAGGATCACATCTGAGAGGAGTCATGGCCAGAGGAGCTCTGGTCACCCATGGCTGTGTCCTGTGCTGACCCCTGGCCCTTGACTCCGGAAGCAGCGACTGTCCCAGCAGCCCTGCCAGGACAGTGGGACTCCATGTGCTGCAGCCACAGGATCCAGCCATGAGCCAGCAAGCCCTGACCATGTTCATGTCTGTGAGCAACCCAAGCAGGACACGCGTGCACCCATGGCACGGCTCCTCCAGAGCCACCCCACAACAGCCACCCCTTGCTGTGGGTGTGAAGGCACGGTGATCCACACTGCCCTGCTCCAAGGTGCTCCATCCAAGCCTCTCCATACAGGGGTGGAGGGGCAGCTCCCGCAGACTGCCCTGCTGCACCCGCTGTGCAGTACACCCCCAAAGGTTGGGGTCTCGTGCCCTCAGTTCCCCCCTCTGAAACGCAGTGCTCGTGAGCAGGCTGGTGCTGGCACAGTGCTCACAGCGCTGCGTATGCTGTTTGGGACCAAGGACATGCCATCAGAGTCCCTGAAAGCCAGAGCTCATGGCCACAGTGATTTGGGGAGAGGCTGCAGCTCCACAAGGGCCAGAAGCTGATGCTTCCAGGAGCCAGGCTGCATTCAGGTGTTACCCAACACAGACCAGGTCAACAGGATCAGGAACCTGTACCCTGATCACTGCCACGCTGGGGCCAGAGGGCCAGGCTGCTCCACAGTCACCTAAAGGCACCTGAGCTCTCAGTTCAGGAGGTCACATGCTGTCCTACAGCCAGAGCTCCTGACAAAGGTGCCAAAGACCCCCTCCTGTCACCGGGCATTCTTTGTAGGACGTTTCCTCCAAAGTGACAAGGAAGGTGCTAACACCCTTGGCTAGCCAGCACGAGGACCTGCAACCTCAGCAAGCATCCATCCCATACCATCACCCACCCCTTGCTGCTGGGCTTCAGGAGAGCCCAGGAAGCACAGAAATTGTGTCTCATTCTCTAAGCCAGCCAGGGTCAGAGCAGCAGAGGTCAAAGAGCCCGTCTGTGCCCCGGAGAGGCACGGCAGCAGAGACAGGCACTGCCTGCAGCAGCAAGGACAGGCCAGTGGGCAGGCACGGACCACTGCATCTCCATGGAAGCATCCCGGTGGGAGGACAGGCCCACAGGCTGGGCCAGGCAGTACCGGTACCCGCCTGCCCGCAGCAGCCAGAGCAGGGTGCCCCACCACCAAGTGTCCCCCAGCTCCAGGGACACCCCAGGCTGGCTCCACAGAGGTGCCAACCACTGCCCTGTCTGCTCAAGCATGGAGCTTCTGGACACCGCTGGGGAGCTCCAGGCTTTCCATGCTCCCCAGTCGTCATTACAGCCCAAACATCTCCTGTCCTTGCCCTTGCCAGCCATGGCAGGGGCTCTGGCTCTCTGCGGGAAGGCCGGGCAGGCAGAGCAGCAGACTCTTGGAGCACCATTCCCAAGTGCTGCTTGGTCCTGATGGCAGTCCGAGCTCCTGCACTGCCTCCTGGGCAGGCTTTACAACTGCAGGGCATGCCCCCACGCAGCTCCCAGACTCTGTGTCAGGAGGACACCCCAGGCTCCCTTTCCAGCCTGCAAATACCCCACACCAGCTGCAAAACTGTTTGAGTGTTCTGGGGATGCTGGTTACGCACCTCCGGCAATGCCAGACACGATGGAGGCAACTCCAGAGGCAGGGGCACCACGCAGGCCCTCGATGGTTCGCTTTGACTGGTTGTTCAAGCGCTGCTTCAGCTCCACCTTCTCTGACTCCAGCTGGTCGATATCTGCCTGAAGAGCATCCATGGTCTCCTCAAACTCCCTGGGAAGAGCACACAGAGTCATGGGTGTAGCCAGAGACATTTCTCTGGAGGAAAAGAGGCAAGCAGTCCAGGATTCCCAGAGCTCCTGGCTTTGTCACACATCCTGCAGCTGCTGTGCTTGAAGACAAACCTGCTGATCCAGGAGCTGGAGCCCCACCAGCCTCCACTGTAGACTGCAGTACAGCACATGAAGGAAGTATTTATTTTATACTGAACCCAACTTTCCCTAGCTGTTTTGCCCTGCTTTTACACTGCAAGACAGACCTCCCTCCACCCCGCAGGTTGCATCTCTCTGCTTGTCCACAAGCTCGCTCTGCCAACAGACCACAGGTGGCAAGAGACGCTTGGAGCACAGCAATGGCAGTGAGAACACGCCAGGACAACGGCCTTTTCCATAAGAGCATATGAACAGTACCTCTCCCAGGACCCCTCTACCAGTCTGTGCTCTGCTGTGCGCCATTAATATGTGCTGGTTCTCCTATGGATCCTCTACTAACACCCCCTTCCACTAACAACCCCCTTCCACTAACCCACAAACCCTCCTAGCCAGCCCAGGGGACCACTGGCTGTCCAGTCCTCACCAGAGATGCTCCAACAGCAGCCCCATCTCACACTTACTTCTCTTTCTTTTTCAGCAGCGTCTGAGTCTCATCCAACTTTGTCTGTATCTTTTCCACACGGTCATCCGCATCCTTGGATGCGCTGTCCAGTTTCTTCTCCAAGAGGCTGAGCCGCACATTCGCTTCACTGAGCTCCTCGCCCTGGAGTGGCAGGAGAGAAATCAGAGCGCTCCAGGGCCCCGGGGACGGTGGGCACTAAGAAAAATTCCTTGCAGTGCCTGGTGGGAGCCTGCCCAGAAATCAGAACTCCTGCACATATGCTTGGTACCCAGACACAGGTACCCATTACCAATACTCCCCATCCCAGGAAGATCATGGGGGAAAGGCCAGGAAAATCTCTGGCAGGGAGGCACCAGGCAGACAGCACCTGCCTGACAACCGGAACAGTATTTCCAGGAGGAGATCTGGCTGGGGCTCGAGACAGCTCTACAGGCAACTTCTCACCTGGAGCACAAACATGACCACTACAGCAACAAAGAGCTCTTCACTGACCAGGAAGGCAGAGATCAACTGAAGAAAAGCTTACCTTGATCTTGAGAGACTTTTTCAGTTCTTTAATGACTGTTTCCCTGTCCTCCAGCTTAAGCCCCAGCCCCTCAGCATCAGTGATCTCTGCCCGAAGAGCCGCTGCCCGTAGGTCAGCAGGTGGGGTGGGCTGCAACAGAGACCAGAAGAACACAATTGGTATTTTAAGATGAATTCCAGCAACTGCAGATGAGACCACGTGGCAAGAGAGGGACCACTCCCAGCCTCCCTGAATCCTGCAAGCAACTGCTGCACCTCCCCAGCTCTCCGCCTCCCCCATCACACCCAGAAGACAGTCCCCACCACGGGAGGCAGCAGCAGGACTGTGGGATATTACAGAGCAGCTCAGATGCTCCAGCTCTGCCCGAAGCCAACCTTGGTCTGTGGTCTATCCGCGTCATATTCGCCCTCCTGCATAGCCGTGGCCATCTTGTTCATGGTTGCGATGAGGATGCTGCAAGACTGACGCAGACACTCGTAGGGGTTGATGCCCTGGGTGCCGTAGATCTGCAAAGGATGGGAAGAAAGTGGCAGGGGCTCCTGGGCTGAGCTCGCAGCCACCGTTGCAGCCCCCTCCCAACTCCCCACAGTGTCCCACAGGCCTTGAGAAGCCACAGTCCCTTCGGGGCAGCTGTGGAGCAACAACGGCTGTGGGGAAGGACAGCACAGAGCAGGGTATCACAAAGCCCTCCACATTTTGGCATTCCTTGGCCATATTCCCAAGAATTCATTCCCAGCCTCCTCAAGGCTCTCCCATCCAGAGCTGCTCACGGGCAGGTCTGTAGTGCTGGAGTGAGATGGGTCCTGGCTTCCCCTCACTGCAGCAGGGAAGGAGGGGCAATCGAGAAGGAGATTTCCCACCTGCTCACTCGCTTTGAAGGCCAAATCCTCCAGCTTCACTGCCAGCAGCCCCTCGTTCTCCGCCAGAGGAGCAATCATCTGCGCCCCAGCAGCAGCCACCTCCTGCAGCACGGCCACCACCCACGTCAGGTGCTTGCGGCAGTCCAGCAGTGTGTCCGATACCTGAAAGTTGGGCCAAAACAGGGTGGTTGGGAAAGGCAGGGACAAACTGGCTGTTTTTCAGTTCATTTCCTAGGCACTGGGGAAGCTCCTGGCTGCACAACACAGCTACTCTGAAGTTGCTGAGATTTTTATTTGCTTATGAAGCATCACCAGGAAGGTGGGAAACACCAGGAAAGATAGAAAGAAAGTCAAGGCTGGAGATTATGTTAAGAAGTCCACATCTCCATCACAGCCAGAAACATGAAGCCCAGAGACACCACTTCCCATCTCGGCTCACACCATTTTCCTCCGCCTGAGCAGTGGGCTGCTGCTCAGCTTAAGCAGGGCACTGCACACCAGCACAGTCCCTCCCTGGAGCCAGCGAGGACAGCAGTGATATATCAGCATTTGATGCTAGCCCTGTATAGCCCGCAGCTCCCAGGATGTGGCTAAGATGGCCCTGTGCTGGGCAGTGCCAGGGTGCCTTGCTCTGCCAGCCAGCTCACCTGCTGCCCGAAGCCCAGAGCTGCAGGGATACCCGGAGCGTCCGTCCCAGGCATGCGGCGCCTGATCTTCTTGCAGAACTGGCGAATGTCACTGCACGAGGTCTCCAGGTCCTTGAGGAGGATGGCAAGGTCAGATGCCTCCTGCCCAGCCTAGGGTGCAGAGAAAGGACCTCAGAAAAAACTGATAGAGGGATCATCAGCGAGGGGAACCCAGTACAACCCTCACCACAGCCCCGCAGAGCCAGTTCCGGCATGTCCTACCTGGAGGAAGGATCGCAGCCGGCACACCTCCACCCCCATGCAGTCCAAGGCACTCTGGGTGAACTGCAGAGCACAAACACAGGTACCGTCAACGCTTGGGGCAAAGCAGAGACCAGGCAAGTGAGCGGCTCTAGGGCAAACTGGGGATTTGGTCTTGGGTGTTTCAGGACAAACCCTCCGTACACAACTCTAGGATTTACAGGAGCTGAACAGGCTGAAGCATTCACTCAATTTCTGTTTCAGTCCGTGTGGCACAGGACACCAATACTGCCCTTAGAAGCTCAGGGCAGTACAACACTCCCTCTTAGACACTAGGTTCTCCACACTCTCCTTGCTGCTCTTCTCTTTCTACCCAGATGTCTGCAGGGCAAATGGCCCCACATCTTCCCCTTTCCCTGACCTGGAAGCCCACATCAGCTCCGTGCCACCTCTGGCAGGGGGAGCTGGGGAAAAGTGACTGCAATGGGGAGAAGAGGAGAAGAGGCACCTCAACTCACAAAATGATCTCAGCAAGGATCAGAAAGGGCAAAGGCAGAAAACATGCAACAGGGGAAGAGTCAAGTTATTTTTCCCCACTTCACCTTGATGTGGTCGGCCAGCTGCATCGTGCAGTCTTCAGCCTGGTCAGCCAGGTGGATGCTGTACAGATGCTAGTCAGAGAGAGATCAGTAGAGATCAGCACCCCTCAAATGTTTCCACACATGCAAGCAAACAAACCAAATGAGGAAATACATATCAAAAAGCCCTAAACGTGAGGGTTTCACCTAATGTTTAACTGGAAGTGAAAACTCTTGCAAGTGACCCCCACCAGATCCCCTCTGAACACTCTGCCCTCTGAAAGACCCTTAATTCAAAGGGTCAGCAACCCTGACCTGCAGCACAGAGGTACAGAAACCTAGGATGGGAGAACCGCATCCATTCTGTCTGCATCCTCCCAGGGACAGAGAACACAGCCCCCACGTGACACACTCACAGGCCCAAGTCCTGCACTCTCCAGAGGTGAGAAACATCCAAAAGAAAGTGCTACCAATGAGCTTATTCACAGCTTATCAACGTGCCATGTGAACGACATATCCAAGGGCACGATTTCCAGCTGTGGCACGCACTGATGAGGTTGCACCAGTTCCCCACCTTGCAGGTCAGAAACGCCCCAAGTGTGGCCAAGTGCCTACCATTCTCGGCTCGGCAGACCCACCTGGTAGTACTTGATGGCTTTAGTCAGCGGCTCCACATTGACCGTCTCGTCCAGCTGGTCCTTGTGCAGCAGCTCGATCAGGAAGTCCAGCGAGCGCTCGTGGACGCTCATCTCGGGGTACAGCATCCCCACCTTCTTATACACCTCCACGCTGCATTTGTTCAGGGCCCTGGTAAGGGAACACAGGCACAGTCAGCTGGGCTGGGACAGGCACATGCTCCAGACAGCATCAATACAGGGCTTTGCTTCTGGGTGCCGATCTCAGACCACCGGAAAGCCCCAGGACCACCAGGAGCACCATAGCTAGAGAGCTGTTAACAACGGTCAAAGCATCTGTAGATAACCAGGGCATGAGATAGGCTGCCTGGGAGCTACAGAAAAGGGAGCCCAAGAACAGAAAAGCTCAAGTCTCTAAGCCAGAAGCCAATGCTGGAGGCAGGAGGAAACTACAGAGTTCCATCAGCCATGCTGGTGCAGGAGCAATCAGTGTCCTGTTTCAGACTGAGCTACTTTCCTGGGAGCAAGCCAAGCAAGTACCCTCCCCAGCCACAGCCATTTTGATGCCCGAAGGCATTTTCCAGTCTCCGAGGAAAGTCCTGGCTCCACAATACTGTCAGGGCACTGCCCAGTGACGGGCTTGCACTGATCAAGCGTTCAAGCTGACACTCCATGAAACCTTCCACCCAGGACTAAGCCCTGGGCACTTGTGAAAGAGGGAACAGGGGAGAGCCTGCTCGTGGGGACTGAAGCCCAGAGTCAACCCCAGATGCAATCAAGCTCAGCAAGAGACTGTGATGCATCTCCTGGCAGGACAGATGGAAAAAATGAGTGCAGCAAGGCTACTTCTGGCCTCAAGACACGGTCACAGCTGAAGAATGAGCAACACGTGATAGAGAATTGGATCCCTTCATGTGTCAATTCTTGGAAGGAAAACAAGGAAGGAGTTACAAGAGAAGTGAATACCCCCAACACAAGGCAACAAATGGGATCCCTCACAGCCTTCTTCCAGTCTAGCTGCCAAAATATCTTTAACTCCAGAGGGACCAGGCCCTTCCGCGAGGCTGCAGAGGTCCTCTGTGCTCAGATGGTGAAGTGGGTGGAAACCAAGGGTGAGGAGAAGGGCTGGATACTCACTGTTCATATTTGTGCAGTGTAGCCTGCAGGAGGCTCAGGGAATAGACCAGCCCGGCAGCAAAGCTCAACTGCTCTCCTGCAGCGCCCTTGAGGCCGGTGCGCTCTGCGCAGTTTTCATTCAAATCAAACTTCTCCTGAGCCTGTTTGCTGATCAGCTCAGCCTGTTGGGGAAGAGGGCAAACTTTCAGAGTCTTCCTACGCTTGCTCTGATCTGTTCTGCTTAGCCACAGACCAGTCAAATGCCCCCCCGCCCCTAAAAAGCAAGCTTTCCTGGGAAAGATGTCTGCAGTCCAGAAGGGAAACAAGCAGGACAGCGCAGCGCCAACCCCCTGGTTGGTGCTGCAAGACCCCAAGGCGCAGATGCCAGCCGTGCCCGAACTAGCAGGCTTGACCCACCAGTACCACAGCTGAGAGCTCCAACCACTGACCTACCATCAACTGTGGGCAGGGACTCCTGCTTCCTCTTCCTCCCTCCTCTCAGACTATTTTGAAAGTTCTCAAAGAAGTAAACATTCAAAACCCCAAATTTATCCGGGACAGAAACAAAAGATAGCTTTCCCACCAAGTCGTGGCACAGCCACTGACTCCTGGTTAGCTCAAATGGCACAGTGGGTTTGAGGACACTCCAAGCCGCATCAGCCCAGCTTAGGAGACAGCTCCAGCTCCAAGCTTCAAAGGAAGAATTAGCACAAGCTCTTGACAAGGCCTAATTCCCCCAGGCAGGCGGGAGTCAAGGCACCCATCCCACCTTGCAGATGAGCCGAGGGATGAGCAGCAGCACCAGGATGCAGTCATGGTCCCCTCCGTGGCGCAGGAAGCTGTCAGGCATGAAGGAGGTGAGGAGGGAGACGTGCCGGTTGGCCTGCTGCACCTCCATCTGGCGCAGCTCCATCTCAATGGCCTGCAGGAGACACACAGTCACGGCAGCCTACGCAGTGCCCTCCCCAGACCAGTGCATCCCAGTCCATTCAGTATTTTAAGAAGTCAGAACCTCTTTCCTCCTAGGACGCAGCTAACAGTTCACTCCCTGGCGCCCATAGGAAACATTTCTCATTATGATCAACCAGCGCTCTGCAGATGTGCCCAGGGACTGGTCTGGAGCTCTGCTCTAACCCCATGTACAGGGTACACCATGTATCTGTGCTCACAAGCATTCTTTCTTTCCAGCCAGCATCCACAGTATGATAAAAACAATTCTTACATTGTCAGCTCCGAGCATGCTCTTTCACAAGAAAACATCCTTTTTTTTTTTTTTCACAGCAGTATTTGAACTTTCATGTTTCTCTTGGGAGAGAGAAACATCCTGACAGTTGCCTCAGCCTGTTTCCATGGCTGGCACGAGCACTGCAGGCCAACTCCGAGGGCTGTGCCCCAGGGTCAGCCCCACCATGTGGGGAATACCTACCCCGAGCCTGGCACCCACACGCCGGTGCCGTGCCTCAGTGCCACTGCTTCAGGAGCCTCACCCGCAGGAAGGAATGCCCCCTGTTCAGTTCACCCGCCTGGTGCACAGCTCTCTTGCTGTCCCTACCTTAGCATGGGCTTTTGTCTCTGCAAATTTAATCTTGAAGTCAAACATTTCGGGAGGAGGCTGCTGCTGTTTCTCGGCAGATGCTTCTTGCTGACTCATGAGTTCTCGGTTCACATCCTGAGCACAGAAAGAAGCTGCGATGAGACATACAGAAAACCAGCACAGAGGAGATCTGTAACCCCACACCCACTGCAGCACCTCCACACCTAACCTCCAAATGCCCCCTTCCTCGGGGAGGGTCGGGGCGAGCACCGGGGTCTCATTGTGCAACATGTACAATGATGGATGAAAGTAAGGAAGAGGAATGCAAGTACTTTCCAAATGCTTGGCTGACCACACGCTGTATTAAAGCCAAGAAATCCACACAGCCTCATTACCCATCTCCTTCTGCTGCCAACAAAGCCCAGGAGAACTAAGCCCCACACTGGAATAACCCCACGCCATTCTGTCTCTTCCAGGACTTGGTTCCCAAGCCTGGAGCACAAGCAGCGCAGCGCAGCAAAAAGCTGAAACAGCCACGTGGTTCAGAAGTATTTTACAGTGCTGACTTCAGCAGGGCTCCGCCAGCAAGCCCCATCTGGATACAGGCAGAAGGAGAGGCCAGGCTGTCAGAGGTCATGAGAAGCACGCACACCTCTGGCACTACTGGAGGTCCCCAGGAAAGCTCAATTAGGAACCCGCTCTCCAAGCATCAGCCATCTGTGTTCTGCCCATCTCCCCTGAGAGCAGGAGGCAACATGCCATCCCTGCTCACCTCCTCTGGGAAAGCTCTTGCCTACACATGTTCGGTCTCCTTGTCACCAAGGTGGGCCCCCAGAGGAGCACGGCTCCAGTGGGAACTGCCCTGCTGCCGTGTGGGGGGACATAAAAGGGTCGCACCTGAAGGTGTGCAGTCAGCTCCCTGTATTTTTTGATGGTCTGCTGGTAGTCAGCCACGGTCTCCTGCGCAGCCTCCACACGCTTCTCTGCCTCACGGACCCGTGCCGTTGCCATATCCAGCTGCTCCCGTAACTCCAGCTCTGTCTCCCGGGCATTTTCCTGCAGCTCGTCATTCATCTCATTCATGGCTTCCTGGCAAGGAGGAGGCAGCACGGGATGCAGTTACACCACAGCCGAGCAAGCGTGGGCAGTTGGGCATTACCAGAACAGAGGGGCACCCCGGGGTGTAAGGCGCACATTGCGCAGAACAGAAGGGCGCACTCCTTGGAAGCGGGACCGAGCACAACGCCTGTAAGAGAGGTTCCCCAGTGTCCTCTGGCACCGCTGCCAGGCAGTTTCCAGTGCCTCAGGAAGCCTCACTGCCAGGCATTCGCCTGGACCAGCCCTCACGTCAGCCCAGCCCCACACCAGGAAGCAGTGCAGGCCCTCTAGTACCAGCACTTACTCCAGAGAAGTCCATCTTACCAGGTCCCCAACAGTCTCGCGCAGCTCCCGGACCTTCTCCTCCAGGTCTAAGTTTCTCTCTGTCAGAGTCTCCACCATCTCTTCAGCACCCAAAGCAGCATCCACCTGCAAGCACACACCACGTCACACTCCAACATGGAGCTCAACATGCTGTAGAAAGCAGCTCAAAAGGCCGTTTATACCACCGTGAGATCACTCTGGCAAGCTGTGGGACATGGCTGATAAATTTGTCTCCCCACCCTGGAGTGAGGGTTTGTCAGATAGTGCATTAGCTCCCTCCTGATAGCAGAGAACAGCATCCCTCAGGTGAGCAAAAAACTCAAACCAGAACAGCTAGCAGCCCCAAAAGGAAGGGCACATGAAAACAGAGGCTTGGCTTTGGCTCTTAGAGTTGTTACTGGCTCTTTAGCTGCAGCATCAGGGCACAAGGTTGAACAGTTTCAGGTCAGTGTAAATGATGCTGACCTTCAGGTTCAGTCTTCGCAGACCTGTGACAGTGCTTTCCAAGCTTTCTGTCCTCCCTGAGGACCTAGGCGAGCGGTTATACACCTACAGTACTAATGGAGGAACAGGCATTTCAGTCTCTTTGAATTAAGAAGCATCACCTCTGCTAACAGCCCACCTTCTATGTAACTCAAGCTAATGCTCAGAGCTTGTGAGGGCAGCATCCCTCCAAAACAGCGTTTCAGAGGAATTGCACAGGCTGCTCTTCAGTGAATTTAGATCCTTCCTGTGGGCTTCCTAATGGCTGCCCCACACCCGCATCAATGTCTCAGTGTGGCCAGGAACAAGCCTTATGGAAGACGTGACGGCTCAGCACCGAGCAAGCAGCAAACACAGACCAGCCCTGGAAAGCACAACATACCATCCATGTCCTATGTTCAAGAGCCACCCTATGGTCAAGCAGAGTCCAGCACAGTTCCATTGCTGGAACGGGGTTTGCTTTTGCCCAAGGATGTAGAAGTATTAGCCCCTGCAGATGTATCACTGAGCGCTGCCCTCCAAGAGGAACTGACAGAAAGCACTCTGTGCCAGGAGGTGGCCCAAGCTTGCCTGACAGCAATTGCTCAATGCCCCAAAGGGCCCCAAACTTCCCCTCCCCACCTACCCTTCCACCAGAGGACTCACCTGCTCCTTCAGCTCATCAACCGTTTTCTCCGCCTGCTTCACCTCCTCCTGAAGCTTTTCCCTCTGCTGACGCAGGGACTCCAGCTCTGTGTTTTTCTTCTCCATTTGCTTCTGAAGCTTCACGTGTTCCTGCTTCTCTGACGCAGACAAGTCCCGCATCCTTTGAGAGAGCAACCAGACCCATCACAAGCCCAGCAGAGGCCCAGGTACCAGAGCAAGGGAAGCTGTTCCCTTCCAGACATTGCTCTTGCTGGGCACCAGCAGGGTCAGGACCCCCTGCCCTTGCGGGCGCTGGCTGCCCATCAGCAGTGCAAGCAGAGCTCCTTTGGAGTCTCTGGCAGCCCCCCCCGGTGGGGACATGAGCAGCATCCCCGCCCGCCCCCCCCCCGTAAACAGCGACGGATGGGGGTGAAGCGGTGCCTGAGACGGCACCTTCCTTTGAATGAATGAGAGCAATAGGAGGTGGAGAGAACAGAAGAGGAGAAAGTATAAAAATAGACAACAGACAACACAAATAAAACAGGCAGGAGAGAAGAGCTGTAAATGGGATAGGCTAAAGCACAGAAAGGAAGAACCCAGTGAGCAAAGAAAAATAAGTCACATTTACAGCCTTTCACAATGCAGACGAGAAGGCCAGCAGCAGAAAAAAGACAAAGCACAGGCAAGGAAAGGCATTTTGTCACACACAGAGAACAGAGCTTTGCTTATGTGTGGCCCCTGTGGACAGCTCTGCTAACAGCTCCAACACGGCTCTGCCCAGGGAGCGCGAGTGCTGGGCAGACCTGGTCCACTCCTCTCGCCTGGACCTTCTTAATACCTCCCACCCCAAACACGCACTGGTTTGGACGTCCTTGCAAGGCAGTTTCTTGTGTTTCCTAGCAGGAGGGGATGCTTCCACTTCCTCTACCTGTTCCTGGCCTACAGGAATAATTGTCTTTAAGCACAGGCTGTTCTCTGCACCAAAGGAACCACAGCCACACAGGAGGAGTGAGGTGGGGCAGCGAGCAGCAGTGTGGTTACCTGAGGGACCCCATCTGAACCTCTAGGCTAAAGCACATATGGCTTCCAGATAGAAAAGCCCCAAGCCCTGGCAGATGGCCTTGCCCAGGGAAAGGCAACAACCAGGTCCCAGTGCTGAGCAGGCTCAAGAAACCTGAAGCAGGACCTGCACAGGAGGTGTCTGGGAGAACTGTCCTGTACAGGCTGCTTGAATAAACCTGCAGCTGTGTTGAAGAAGCAGAGCACTGCACATGCAGAGAAATGAAATACAGAAGCTTTCTGAAGTGGCTTCATTTTCTCCCAATCTACATTGGCCTCCCGTGATAAGAGATCCTCCCTTTTCTGTTGCATGCTTACAGGAGCACAAGAGCTCAGGAACAACCCAAGACCAGCTAGCAAGTGTTACATCAGCTGCTCCGGAAAAGAAGTATTTGGAACAGTGCTCTGACACAAACTCTTATTAGATCAAGACAGCATGGGCTCTTATAGGAAGGAATTCCATCAGCAGCATCCCAGCCTCTGGGGACCACAAGTGGTCTCCTACCTTACAAGAGCTTCCTTGAGTCTCGCATTTTGCTCTTCCAGCTGTTTGACTTGGTAACTGGATGCTGCTCCATCCGAGCCTGCAGTAGAAAGAAAGCATTATTCTGCCTGTGCAGAAATAACAGCTGCTAAACAGATCCAGTTCTCTCAACACTGTGACATTACAAACACCAGTAAGAGGACAGCTAAGTCACACCAAGGGGAAACACATCAGTTCCTCTCCTGCAACAGAGCAAAACTGAAGCCTGGTGCATAACACTGGTGCTTGTAGGCTGAGAGACTCCCCTGATGCCACCAAAGCCAGTTAGTACAGATGAAGAACCACTGTACCAATCCACGGACTGCACCCGAGCAGCTGCTGAGCTATGGCAGAGCAACATGTTGCTGGATACCATGAGCGGTCGCAGCTCTCAACCCTTCCGGCCCTCACAACTCAGTGAAAGCAAACTCAAATCAAAGACCTTGCTCATCTCAGTAATTTCCACATCTCCCTGCAGACCGCTCCTGTCTTCCCAACATTTTTCTAGTCCCTCAACACGTCTATCTTCTGCCACATCCCTCATCTGCTGCTTCTACAGGTTTAATTTTTTTCAGGTGAATTCCAATTCTACAAGCGTTTAATGGCTGCTTCGTTTCCTGCCGTGTGTAATTTTTAAAGCTCACCTTGAATAGCAAGAGCTAAAAGGCCCCAGGGGAACCAAAACAAGGGTAATGCACTGTTTTTGAAGCTGTGGTCAGTGCAAAGCTGGGAGGTAGGATCAGTAAGCAGCAAAAGCAGTTGTGTTAGCTCCCACATAAAGTCTGTCCCAAACAAACACCTTTTGGGGTGGCATCCACTGTCCCCAGGGAAAATGACAAGTGTTAAAAGTAAGCCTGGCTCCTCTTAAGCCCAGGACAGGAACGCTTGGCCCCAGACTCAAAAGCGCAGCAGCTCCACCTCTGCCTTCCCAGTGAGGCTGGGACCCAAGTTAAGACGAAGCTGAGCTGCTGCCTGCCACTGACCTGCCCGCATGTGGTAGTCATAGCTGAGCCCGCCAAGCAGCGCTAGGGATGCAGCAGAAAGTCCTGGTGGCTGCCAGACGAAATCACAGAGGCAAAGCCTCAGCCCCACCACAACTGGCAGTGAGGAGCCACCACTGCTCCAAAGCAGTCAAGCATTCTGCTACCCAGTGAGGAGCTCCCCTGTGCAGTGAGACCCCGGCTGAGACTACCCGAAAGCCGACCCCTTCCCACCTTTCTCTTCGATCTCATGCTTCAGGATCTCCAGGTCCATCGTGAGATATTCCACCTTCTCTTTCAGGGAGTCCACCTCCTGTTGCAGGGACTCTGCTCGCTCTTCTGCCATCTCCTTGTCCAGGGTTGCCATTTCAATTGCATCGGCGGTGTCTGCCATCTCCTCCATGTAGCGCTCCTTGGCTTCCAAGGCATCTTTGGCTTCCTGCAGTTAAGCACATATGGGTGAGAAGACCCTGGAAGCCCAAGGCCAACGATGGAGAGATTCCTCTCACAAACAACAAGCCTCAGACAATTATGTCTCTCATGGTTCTCACAGGAGGATCAAGTCCAATTAACAACAGCTTATCTGGGCTGAGCGGGGAAGGCCCACTGCCAGTGATCCAGGGTGCCCATCTCCCCCATCCTGAGGCCTCTCCCCGCTACACACTTCCTCCCATCCACAAAAGAGCCCAGCAGAAAAACAATCTGCAGGTGAGGAGAGACAGATATGAAGACAGAAAATACATAGGCTTGTACTGGAGCAGACAATCAAATCACTGGGGAAACAAACCAAGAATCCACCCCGGAAAACCAGGGCAGAGAGAAGCAAAAGCCTCTTTGCCAGCATGGCTAAGTGCTGCCGTCTGCCTGGCAGCACCAGGCATGGACACAAAGAGCAGGTAACCTGTCCTTGGGGAGAAGGCAAAGAGGGAAATCACCAACCTGCAGCAGACATTTCAAATTACACCCCAAGGCAGGGCTCAGCAAGAGCAGAGTGGCCACAGGAGAAATGTTCGTGATAATGAGCGACACTAAGATTCATTAGCTCCAAAGCCCTGTGGTTTTCGCTGGCAGTGACTCATACCAAACAGCCCTGCAGGGCAGGAGCTTAAAATGTGTTAGTTTAGCTAAAGGGAGATGAGTTTTAACAAAGTCTACATTAGAAAGTCAGGACCGGGATCCCCCAGGAAGCCACCGGAGAGAGGAACCCACTCCAGAGCAGGACAGGGAAAACATGGCGTATGAGGAAGGGAGCACCCATTTATGTCTCCATCACCAGAGCAGGGAGGGCTTGCATACCCAGCACTCAGAGTGGCTGAGGTGGGACAAGACCCCTGCAAACCATCTACCCCAACCCCTCCTCAAAAGGGGCAGCCGAGCTGGCTGCCCAGGACCCTGTCCGGTCTCCCAGGGATGGAGACCCCAAACATCTCTGAGCGACCTGCTCCAGTGTTTGATCACCTTCACAGGAAAAAAGGTTTTTTCTTATGTTTTAAACTGAGTTTCCTGTATTTCAGTTTGTGCCCCTTTCTTCTTGCACTCTCCATGGGCAGCACAGAGAAGACTCTGGCTCCATCTTTTTGATATCTCTTTTTTTTATATCCATCTTTTTTATACACATCAATAAGACCCCTCACACGCCCGCCTCAGCGTTCCCACATACCCATCATGAGGCACTTAGATCAGACGAGGCTCCAGAGGACTGGATCATCTAATCACTGTTTAAGAACAGCTCCTGAGATGTTCCAGCTTGCTTGAGCCCAATTCCCAAATAGACTCAATGCTGATTATCAACTTAGTACAACAAAATGAAAGCTTCTGTTAATGCTGTATTTAAAATGAAACCACGTTGGGATGCAACTACTTTAAGCCATGAGTACCGCACAGGCACATACTGCTCACTTCCCCAGTATATTGCTCTAAAGTAAGGCAGAAGCAAGGAAGAGGAAGGACAAGCTGCTGCTTCACAAACACTGGAGAGTCAAAGACAACCGCAGGGCAAAAACCTTCCACCACACAGGTGTGGCAGTTTCAAAATTCATTCCAAGACATCCAGGCATTGGGATAGCGGGAACGCTTAGGCCTGCATGGTCAGCATCAGGAGAGATGCACAGATCCCACAGCATCACGAGGGAACCTCTTCCTACAGGGCTGGCTCTTCCAGCTGGATCTGAAACCTCAGTACAGGGCAATGCTCTTAAAGCTGCTGGAGTCCATTGATTTTTGAAGTCAGTTGCAAGATCTCCAGGAGCTTTACTTAAGCTTTTGAAGGTGGGACTGGCAGTTTATCAACAGGTTTGGAATTTGAATGGTCCCCCTCCCACAGTGCCAGCAGACCTGCAACAGCAGATCAAACCGGAGAAACGCTGCGGTTGCCACGCTCAGACACCCATCCTAAGAGCTGAGATGTGCAACTTGCTCCTTAACTATCACACTCTTCATCCTCATCTATTAAAGGAAACCATCTCTAATGTCAACCTACCTTACCCTGCACAAGACTGAAACTTGCACTGATAGAGGAACCAACTCATGAGTAGATCAGACGTTCCTGCCTCAAAGGCCAGGCTATCCGACAGGTGGGGCAGGCAGGCAGCAAAAAAGGCAAAGCAAATCCTGGGACACAAAACATCTCTGGCACCTTTGCAGGACTGCGCAAAGTGCATCCAAAGGCTCTGTCTGCTCTGACATCTAGAGCGGTCAGAGAATGAAGCTGTGACTTCATGAGCTGCATGTGCTACTGCCATGATGGACCAGACAGAGTCAGCACTCACGCTCGCATGCTGCATTAAACACACAGTGTACTCTGACTGTATCTGTGATTTGCATCGGCGGCTCATTACCTAAATCAATATTTACATTGGAGAGAACGGTGATATGTGAGGTCAGAGGCCACTTTAGGACCTGGCACGTATTCAGAAGACAGGAGTCAGGACAGCACACAGTTTAATGCTAGCTGATATTCCATAAAAAACCCCGCACACGTTTTCAGCGACTGAATTAGCCCCGGAATCATGTCTCCCTATGCAAGCCCCAGTGCTGGAGCTGCCCAGCTCCTCAGGGATGCTCACCTTTTTGGCCTCCTTTAAACGTTTCTGGAGATCAGCCTGTTGTTCTTGCATTTTGCTCTTCCATTCCTGCACCTGCTCCAGCTGGATCTTGTACTTCTCGAGCTCTTTAAGCTTTGCTTTGTCTTCATTTCGCTTTATCTTCAGAGTCTCCAATTTCTCCTCCAGGTCTCTGACTTGAGAACGCAAATTTTCCTCCTCCTACAACATTAAACCAAGAATTACCAAAAAGAGCAGCAACATCCTTTGGAGAGACCTCCAGATACATTAATTTAACCCACACAGAACCTGACCCATCGGCAGCTAGCCTGTATTTTGGCATCATTACCGGGGCAGTTTTAGAAGAATGCATCACTCTACACTTGCAGCTACAGAGTCCGTCTGTCATTTTAATCTGTTGATTTTTACTACACATACAACGTGTAATAAATGTTCCTTGACACACTGACAAAAACCTTTTGGCTGGCACAAGGTCCTGAGCACCTTGCTTTTGACTTCAGTGGGATCTATGGATGCCTAAATCCTTTAAAAAACAAAACGAAAAAAAGGCCCCACCACTAACACGTCCAAGTTTATCCTTCAGTAAGTCTTCTGCTCCTACTCAGAGTAGAGCAATGGCATGCAATAAACACGTTTTCATAAACAGAACCAGATCTTACAGAAAGGATCTATCAAAACAACGTGCACGATGCTACAGACTTCTAGCAGCCAGTGGTTTTAGTGATTTTTAGCGTGTAATTCAGAAACATGCTCACACACACGTAGGGCACACCTCAGACTGTGCGTTCATGGCGCAAGGTCACCGTGCTCTGTGCGAGCGGCTCCCCATTAACCCTCTCCCAATACCCACCCTGCAGAGCACGGAAGAAGTTCCTATGGGGGGGTGTCTCCCCTGCGCTCCCTACCCAGGGGTCCAGCGCGCGTTGTAACCCACGGTGTGCCGGACGCAGCGCAGCTCTACAAGGGCGAGCCAGATACAAGCCTAAAACCTGGGAATCCTCCTGCCTCAGCAGATGGAATACTCAAACAGCGTCTTGCTGTGCACCCCAGATCAGCTTGCACGGGCAGCCCGAGACTTTCTCCAAGGCTTTTCTAGCATATTACTTGCACAGAGGCAGGTGCCTCCGGCCATTCCTGCAGTACCGCTGGCTGACCAGCACCCCTCTGAATTCACCCTCTTCTGCTCTAAGTGCATTTGGGCTGCGTTAGTTGGGCTTCACAGTGAAACCAGCTTTACCTGCAGTAGAAGATACAGCCTAAGGAGCATACTAACACCCGTACGCAATGGTCCAGGGAAGGTTGCGCAGTGACACAGCATTGCAGCTGGGTCCCGCAGCGTTATCTTGAGACCAAAGCCAACGGCGGCTGCAAGGAAAGCTGGTGCATGGAAAAGGGACACAGGCTTGAGATTTCCAACAAGATGCAAACGCAGCCCCCTCAGGAGTCACATTCCCCCTGGCTGCGAGGGTTCCCTTTCACAAGCCTCCAAGGGGAAAGGCACACCTGACTCACCTTAAAACACAGGCAAGGCTGGCACCGCATTTCTAAAGGGCTATGCAGTAACTGGAGAACTGCCCACACAGGCAGAGAAACACCACTCAAGCAGCACAAAGTCACACTGCACAGCCACGCGTGAGCTGTTACCGGAGAGTGAGTTAGGTCAAGGCAAATCCCTCAGCTCCCCATTACAGAGCCGACAGGGTGATTTCTACATGCATGCTCATCAAACCAGAGCCTCAGGGCAGCGGTCACCTGGCCTTCATGGAGACACTGAGGGGCTGCCGAGCTGATCTGGAGACAGAGAATACCTTTAGTTACACTGGCCTGTCTTGAACACAAATCATGCATCTAAAGTACGCTCATGTTTTACAGAATTGGAGAATAACTGAGGTTGGGAGAGGTGACTGGAGATCTCTGATCCACCTCCCTGATGAAAGTTGTGCTGAGTAGATCAGGGGCCTCATCCAGTCAAGCTCTGGCTGTCTCCAAGAACGAGGTCCTGCAGCACCTCTAGACCCATCCTGATGTTTGACCACCCTCACCCTGAGAACTATTCCCTAACACCAGCCAGAATGTCCTGTGCTGCCACTCGCGCCTGTCGCCCTGTTCCCCATCACTGCACACCTTTGAGGAAAGCCCAGTGTCTGTGCTGTGTGAAGAAAACCCCAGTTCCACCCAAGGTCCCATCTTTTCTAAATTCTGTAAGTAAGTGTCTGTACAACAGACCCCAGGTTCCCCCCTGGTACCTGGACTTTACAGTTCTACTTTCCCTCGCTTGCAGCCTTCGCAGCTGCCATGAGAGCCCGTGTAAAGAGCAGGACGATTCAGTCTTTAAGTAGCACAGCACAGACAGCCACCCCCAGAGATGGCCCTGTGCTCTTCACCAGTGCCTGCTTGGTCCCACAGCAGCAGCCACGTAATGAGCATGGTGAGCTCATTACACTCCGGTGAGCTCCCACTAGGGAAATCTGCTCTTGTATTCGTTGGTTCTTTTTTGGCCAGACCAGCTCCCGTGGCCAGAGAAATGCTGATGGCCAGCACACCGGTATCTGGGGGATCGGCTGCGAGTAAGGGCAGGAGAAGGGGACATGACTCCCTTCTTCTGGTATTGGCACAAGGTTAAAGCAGCCTCACAACTACAGCTTAGCATCACAAAGCTGGGTGACATGAAGGAACAGATTTTGAAAAAAATCCTTCGCGATGTCAAACAGCATAGGAAAACCACACAGATTTCTCCTCTGCTGCCTTCTCAACCCTGGACATACAGATGCCACCAATACTATCAGGAGAACAGCTTTTGCACCCCTTACCTTAACCCGTTACCAGAATCCGCCTGGGCAACTCAGAGGAGGGGGGACATCCCTTCTTCCCACCAGATGGTGGCTTTTCCAGACTTTCCCTCAATACACAACCTCAGAGCAAACTCTATCCTCTCATGCTATTAATTCTTTGCCCTCATGCCCCAAATCTTTCACAAGCTCTCATTTTAACTAATTAATACAAAGCAGGATGGAAGTAATAAAAAACTATTTTAAAGATCAAAAATGGAATAACTATGCTAATGTAATTATTAGAAACACCCAAGTTTGGGAAATATTGGACCTCTCTAAGCGGTCTTTGTATCCGAAGGCAGGAACGTTCCCAAAGTGCATCCACTGCTGGTCCCTCCACTCCAGTTCATCCAACTCCAGTGGGTGGAGTGGGCAGTGTTCAGGTCCTCTCCTGGATTTAACACAATGAAGCCCTCCCCTCACCAGCAGGGTCAAGCTCTGACTCAGAGCCTCGACCCCCAGCACATTCACCTGCCAAACTGCTCTGATGCCACATTATCCCACAGGGACCCAGGAAGGGAGAACATGCATTGGGAACAGAGTTAAGCTATAGCACTCTTCTCTTCGAAGGTGTCTTCCCAGCTTTGACACGTCACCTTCTGCACTTGTCCTTGGCCAACTCCTTATCAAGCCACGCACACTCCTCTCTGCCCCTTGAGCTGCCTGGCTGCTCCGCTCTTTCCACAGACCATGGTGCCTAAACCCAGCACAGCTTTACGGGTGGTCACACAAGCCCTGAGAAGTGACCACCATGCCAGGACCCATCAGAGGACTTCTTGCTCCCCTTTTCCTCATCCTCCTCCTACCAGTACTTGTGGCAGGTTTTCTTTCCTTCTCCACACTGGCAGAGTCCACAGCTTACCTCGGCCACAGCTTACCTTTGTGGGTGAGGGAACTGGAGGTGCCACTGGGGAGGTCAAGGAGGGAGTTGGAATAACCGGAGCCACCAGCGGCGTCTGAGCAGGGGTGCTGGGCTCACTGCTGCTCATCTCCCCGCCGGAGGCAGAGGCTGAGCCTGAGGGCCCAGCTGTGCCGCTGGATGCTGCAGAATTGGGTGTCCGAGTGGGCTGCAAAACAACATGGTCAAGAGAGAAAGTCAGATGAGCACATTTCATGGGAGGTGAACCTTCCACAACTGGTCCGTCTCCCTGCTCTCTTCAACACCACTTCATCTCTGGTTTTCTTTCACCAGAGTGTTTCTCGAGATCAGTCACTGTCTCCCAGTGGCTGTAGTGGCTGTGCATTTCCAGCACAGATGAAACCCAGAGCGTGGTGACAGCGGGGACATCAACAGCAAAACAGCTCTGGCTGGATGGAGTGCATCCACAGCCTCGCTGTACCCAGACCTGCAGCGTGCCGAGGACCAGCACTACTGCGGGGACTCCCTGTCAGCATGAATACTGTGATCTTGCACTGCTCTGGGAGGAGACTGGTTTAGTCAAAATTCACAGATAATCAGTTGTTGAAGAGAAAGGTAAAATTTTATTATATCACTGACAGAGTTAAAAAAACAAAATGGATCTTTTTCTGAGCACACAACTCCTGCTTCAGGCCAGAGACACGAGGAGTCCATCTCCTCCCTCCTGCAGTAGCAGGGACAATAAAAGATTGCCTCTCCTTGCAAACTGCACCACATTTATCTTCTCATCCTACTGCATCTACCTACACGGCTGCTGCAGGTACAGACCCATCTCCTGGCTCTTCAGGGCACGGCCAGCTCACACCCCTGGGACATGAGGGCAGACCCTGCCTAGCACGTGAGTGTGTCGGAGGGGATCAGAGCAGGGACTAACAAGGGCCCTTGGTAGTGTTTGCAGAGTGGAAACACACAGTCAGAGGTTTTGGCGTTCCAGCTCCAGATTATGAGAGCAAAACCTCAAAGCACACCGTGACAGGAGCAGGGAAGGTTTTGCCCCAGTCCATCCTCCACATCTGGAAACACAACGGGACACATCTGCCGTTCAGCATTTGCAGGAGCCTGAGTGAGGTGCTGCTGTGCCTGCATGCCCATGCACATGTGCCAGTACCACCGGCAGCTTGTTGGGGACATACTGTGGCAGGTGTCCGAGCCTGCACCCTCTGTCTGCAACTAGACCAGCCGAGGGGACGAAGCACCAAATTTTAGGGGAACAGAAGGAGAAAATGAAAGAGTAGCAAGAGTCCACCAGAGCCCAGCGAAAACCAGTGGAGCTTGCAGGAACCAGAGCAGCAGAGAGCGATTTCATCAGTGCTTGCGAGTGTGTTAATTGCTGGCTGGGGATCCAGCAGTGAGGCTGGCCATGTAACTCGGGTGACAGGGGGAAGGCAAGCTGATGTCTGAAGGTCCATCAGAAACTTCTATTGTTCTCCTCACAGACCTGTATTTCTAGAGCACTCATCTCTGTGCCATCTAATGCTGTGTACATAAATTTCCTGACTTTTTATTTTACTCCTCGAGATTGACTTAATTCCTGACTTGATGCAAGCCCCGACCTGGGAATAGCGTCCATGGCACCATGCCACGCACACAATATCTCCAAGAAACACACTACTCAAAACAAAGACTTTGTTCTTGTTCCTGCTGCTTTAAGGATTAAAAATCTGTGGAGACAGAGCAGCATCACCAGGGACCCAGCTGGTATGGTTCCACTGCTCATCACACCCGAGGAGCTAGAAACCTTTGGAGACCCACGACTTTGCCTTGACAGTCAGGACCAAGAAAGGTCCAAGGGCCTTCCAGAAAGGGCCAAAATGCAGCATGGCATCTCCTAGAGCCTTCTGCACAGCTACTGGATAACCTTCACCAATGGTTCCTCTTGAAAATCCATTCCCAGCAACCCTGGAAGGTCCAAGCCGCCAGAGAAAGCGGCCTGCCAGCTGACTCTATGTGATGCGGACATATCCGTGAGCCCAACTAAAATAGGATGCAACAGCTTGAGAGGGGCTCTCAGCGCTACAGAGTGCCAGAGCAGCTGGTCAAGACAGGCAAAAAACTCTGATCTCAACACGCATGCAGGGGTGTCTTCAACCCCACCTAATTCCTGGCTAGCATGGATGTGAAGCCAAAGGAGTAGGAGGAGGTCACATAGGACATCCACTCACAGCTCCTCTCTCCAGCACAAGTTGCAGAGAACAAGAACATCGTTCAAACGTGATCTGCTGAGAGCTCTCCAAGACTTGCCCTGGTAAAGGGTAAGGTCCCAGCTGGGATTGGAAACTGGCTTAAAATCCACACCAGCACACAGAAGCTGCTTACCTTGATCTCACTTCTCTGCCTCACTGCAAATGCATCACATGGACTCACAGCAAAATCCCTGCTGTGTCTCAAAGGGTGTGGGAGGAGACATTTTAGAGAAAATTCTAACCTACAGGAGGGCTGGACCCTCCTCATGTTGTGTTCATATACTTCTGTCACAATTCCCCTCCTTTTCCCCCATGAGGTCCTACCTCAGCCTGGTCTCTAGCCCCACACTGCCAAAAGGACAGTTAACAAGATACTTTTTGGAAGAGAAAACTAGATGCCTGGCAGCTGCGATCCCAGGTGCCCTGGGACTGGATGAATTCATTGCTGCCCCGGTCTGAGTTTCTTGTACATGCCAGTGAAAGTAAAGCCCCCCCTGCAGCATACCCCTTCATAGAAAAGAAAAACAAATATTTTGCCAGTTATGAACCATAACTTGGCTATTATAGAGTTCTTTGAGGATTTATCTCTCTTGTTTGCTCTCCTCTAACCGTGTGCCCTTTTGCAAGGCAAGTCCTGCTGGCTAGGGCAGACCTCAAAACACAAGTGATTCTCTATGCTGGAATCAATACAGTCCTGGCTGGCAGCTCTTGGCTCTCGCCTCTCTCCTCCAACAGACACCCTCAGGATCCTACTGGAAAGTACCCCACATAAGACAGGAAACGGCAGTCAGTGAGAAGCAGCAAGTAGTAACATTAACAGGCAGCATGCTCTGCCAGCCAGCCAAACTGGGCATTACTGCACCGCTTTTTATGCTCCACTCCATTAGATGAGCCCTGGCTAAGAGCACAACTTTTCTGTAGACTTTTTGCCCAGGTAGGTTGTCCCCAGTGATTCAGACACGCTCCAGAGGAGCACGTTACTCCTGCGAGCTCCTCCAGGCTCTGTACGACAAGATGGAAGGACAAGAGAAAACGCACGTGGGGGTTAGCGCTCATCGAATTCGTATTTAACACGCAGGGGATGCTCAGTGTCCCCTGACCGCAGCTGCTCACCTTGGGCCGCCGGGCGGTGGTCTGGAGGGCAACAGGAGTGGAAGGCAGAGGAGGAGAGACATTCATACAGGGACAGACAGGAGCAGAGATACAGACCGCAGCAGCGCAGCAGCAGATGCAGCAGAGAACAAGGTAAAGGAAACAAAAGACATGACGGCAATTAGTGTGCATGGCATCAGGTGTACGAGCTCATTAACCCACGCTCCCAGGGCAGCTCCAGGCAGAACCCTGCTTAGCAGAGCTCCCACAGAAACAGAGGAACAGAGCCCGGCGGTAGCTCAGCCTCCCGGTCAGCTTCTCTTGCCTAGACCAGAGATTGCTCATGGAGCTCCAGCCCCACTTTAGCAAAGGTACAGGACCACAGAGCTGGGGAGAAGACCAACTGCCTGAATCCCACACCTGGAGCCAAACCCCAATTCCAGCAGACGCCCGGGGGACAGATGCACCTTCTACTTCTGAGATCTTGAGCTTCAAAGGCAAAATCTGGGCTGCCCTGGGCCAGCCTGGAAACTGCTGCCACCTTACTTCAGAGCTGCTCAGGGTTCACCAGGTTCTGCTACCAGGTTCTGCTAACAAGGAGTGGGTTTAACTCAACACATCTTTCCGAGAGGTCACCTGAGCGTGAGATTGAAAGGGGTTTATTTTTAAAAAAATTTTTCCCCTCCTCTCAGCCCTTTGGTTTTCTGAAGGGACCAGAGCATCACCAAAACAGCTGACCAGAGAGATGCTGGAGCCCCCGGGCTCTGTTTCGCTTTAGTCATGAAACTCGTATATGTAACATGGAGCTTCTATTCAAACACTTTCATATTTTCTTTTCATTTCTGGAAACAAATGGAGCCATTGACTTCAAGGCAGGACCCTCCACCCGGCCAAATACACCCACCATTTGCACATGCAGCATAGCAGTAACACAACCATCAACAAGTTGGTGCTCTCACGTCAAAGGCTGGGGAGGCCACACTGAGCATCGCGGCACATCCTCGCTGTGCACTTATACATCAGTTAAGACGTATTTTTCCCGTTAACAAATACTCCACCCGTAACTGATATAAAAGCAGGTAACACTGAGGCTGGCAGGACTCTGCCAGCCGACAGTGGGGGAAGCTGGATGCGCAGTGCGGGCAGGGAGCATCCGGGTGCTGGAAGCCACTGGACCAGGGCAGAAGGAACCACTGGCAGGGACAGTTTTCTCCAGCTGCAGCTTTAAACCACTGGGGTTTGTTTTAAAGCTTTTCACGTTCTGCTTCACTTTTTAATTCTATTACCTAATGCACAGCTTAAAGTAACCAAGAACAGAAAAGATCAATAAAAATGCTGCCATATGACACTCCGCAAGGACATAGTCATGAGTGAGACATTTAGTCGCACAAAGCCCGTTGGCAAACGCTCAAGCCCTGCGAGCCAGAGGCAGACCTGTCTCAGACCGGTGCAGCATCGCACCCACCATCGCAGCTTCTCTCTGACATTCAGAAGCAATGGCCTCATTCCCACTCAAGGCCTTAATAAACCAGATGAGAGATCTTACATCTGTTTGTTTGGGGTTTTTTTAAATTATAGATTACAACTGGAGAGGTTATCACTTCAAAATAGCTGATTACCACTGTATTACTTGGGCTAAATCCTATTTTTCTCACTTCCAGCCTTTTCTAAAAGGCTGCCCTCAACAGCAGGCCCATTTCAATACTGAGGGAAGATACCCATCTTCCATAACATCTTCTGCTTAGCAAAATTTGCCAGGAAAATGTAATAACAGTAAAACCTTTAAACCCTCAGATAAATACAGGGCTGATTTAGGAGCAGTAGTATAAGCTCTTCAGGAATACTCCAGCATCTTTCAAAAGTCTTACTAAATAAAGATTACATTGAGTGGCACCAAAAATCTGAAAACTGCTCTGAAAAATCCCCTCCCTCAGGGACTCTGCAAGTCACGCATGTGGCTCCCAACACAGCCCGCAGGAGGAGAACACAACAGAGCCCCCACGGCCAGGCATGGTGCTCCTTGACATCCTGCTGCCTGCTCTGCGTGGTCAGCACCGAAAGCACCCCTGTGCGTGGCAGACACGAGTAGCCAAGGGCTGTGGCGTTTCACAGTGGCAACTAAGTCTCTGCATTCGAAATACAGCTTAGTGCTACCCCTGGTAGCAGCCAGACATTGGGGGAAATACTCAAAGAACGACCACTGAAGCCTTCCCTAGCTGGGCAATGAGGTGGGGAGAAGCAGAGCATCTTTCCCAGCTCAAATCACACCAAACCCTTAAAAAAGGGAGAAGCCTCTTAGTAATGTTCTCCAAAAGCCAGCCACGTTAAATGGCAGAGATTAATCCCGGTTTCATGGCCTCCTCTGGTGTAAGGTGGAAGGCCATTTTGGTTCCTTTCCATGTAGCGGCACGTGAAGACCATAAAAAGCTGAAGCGTCAGCTCCGAGATCCCCCGGGTGAGCGTCTCCTTGGCAAGGGGGGCAGAGAAATGCTTTGCTGCTCTCTGGCAGGGCCAGAGGGTGATCAGGCTCCCTGTCACCCCGGCCATCCTCCTCTCCACCTGGCTGTCACACAGCATGTCTCACATCAGCAATTCATCCACCGTGCTCTGCAAAGCACTTTTAAGCAGCTGGCAGAAAGACGGCTGGACCGGGATGCTGGCTTCTTCCCCTTCTATCCGTTAGGGTACAGCATCCAGCTGGCAAGGAGACGGTGTGCAGGAGGAAGGTAGCAGGACTCCACTGACAAAGCTCTTCACGGCTACAGGAGCATCCAGGAGCCCTGCTCGGGAGCTGGGAGCAGATGCTCAAACTTCTGCCAGGCTCCAGATTATGTAGCAGCTTAATACAAAAACTTTGGGTCCTCCCGGATCCCGAGATGCTCTGCACCACCCAGCTGTGTCTATTAATATTTCATATGGCAGTTTTGAACTCTGCTGTGTAATGTTGCTGCATAAATATTTGATGACATTATACAACCTTTGTTCCCTTGGCAGGTCCTGCACTCAGGAGCAAGGAGAGTGCATCTGGGGCTCAAAAAAGACTCACTCGGACATAAACTTGCTTCTAGCAGCAAGAAATCCAGCAAAACTCCTCCTGGCTACCAACAGCTGGCTGCGCTGGAGCCGGCATCGCCCACCTTAAATGTGGAGCTGCCAATTGCAACTCCTGCAGGTCCATCCTAGCTTGGTTCCACTCCAAGTACGGGAGTCTCCATCCAGACTTAAATGTTGGAAACGCTGCGAGTACGGAGAAGCACATTCGTGTTAACATCACTTTATGCCAGGCAGGACTGGTACTGTATCGCTGAACACTTCTGCTGGACAAAGTCTGGGGGCTTCCGATGCAGAAAAGCAGAACTTCTCAGACTGAAATTGCTTCTGCAGATTTCCCATGTAGTTTCCATGAGTTTTTCCACCAGTGGGTGCAGGGGGCTAGCGTGCAGCTCCTGAGTGGGGCTGGCAGCTGCTGGAGTTGATGCCCAGGGCATTAACCGAGCAAAGGCCACAGGTCAGCGCTGCCCACCTGAGCAGGCAAGATGTCATCCCATTCACCATCAGGGAACTCGGCCTCTGGGAGGAACCAACCCTTCTCCAGACAAAACCTGTTGGCATTATCACTGTCTCTACCCCCACAGCACTCCAGCAGCAGCAGGACAAGCTCCTCTGGGGGTGTTTTTCCCAGGGTGGTTACCTGCGTTATTGCTGGGTGTATACTACAAGAAACTTTGCATTTTAAACAACCAGCAACACCTTGCACACGCGCTCTCTCACAGGCCTGATGCCATACAGAGACAGCATGTGCCAGGGGAGGCAACAACAGGAAAAGCAGGATTAAATCAAGCGGCTCTCAGATTTGTAAAGCTCCCTGCCAGACACGGCGCAGAGCTCTGGGCTGGCCCCACCGCTCCACCCTTCTACTGGAAGCAGAGGAAAAATCAGCATTTGCAGAACTTTTCATTTGGAATTGGATTAAACAGGAGCTCTTAAAGTAATCGCCACGTAACAAAGTATTTCACTGTATTTGGTGAGCTCAAGGAATCACATGCATAAATCAAGAGCATTTACGATAACGTTAATAAAACCGCAAAGTCTTCTCGCTGACACAGCATGGACAGTGAAGTTGCACGTTTGTGCCTTTGGTTATTTTTATTTTCATTTCTTCTTTGAGATCAGCCAAAAATTCTCAGGATTTCTCTTTAAGCTGAACAGTGATATCCTGGTTATGCTAAAAATAAACATATAGGACACTACCAGAGCACAAACCAGGATCTGTGCTGTAACCTGCAGAAACGACAGCTTGACAGGGAATCCAGATACGACAAACATTCGGAAATGTTAAAAGCAGGCAGAACCCAACAGCATGGCTTGCATCACTAAGGCAGGAAAAATGTTATAATTAACATGCAACTTCCACAAGCCAAGCACCAGCACCTCCGGCAGCAGGGAAGCCACCCGAGCCCAGCCGAGCTGCAGAGATGCTGCATGCAACACAGGCACAGACAGGTGAAATGGAGAAACGACTTGAACGGAAACTTGAAAGGAAAAGCTAGACATTAAATGATGCTGCTTTCTCATTCAGCAACCTCCCCCCACCCTGTCTGTCCACAGGCACCTGAAACGGGAGTCCAACTCACAATTAAAGCTCAGCAACATTAACATAAAAAAAAAAAAAAAGGAAAGAAAGAAAAAAAAAAGAGCAAAACAAGATACATTCAGAAGCAGCATTAGGAATGATGGTGTGGATACAGCACCAGATTGTACCTTCCGTGTTGCTGGGGCCTGCCTCATCATTGCAGAAAAGACAGACGGAGAGAGAGAGAGAAAGGGAAACAAGGAGGCAGAGAGAGACTGTTAGCACACTCGGTCACAACAATGCGGCTCTCGGCGGCTCTGTCTCGGGAGCACGGGCTGCCCGGCAGCGCTTGCAAATGGCTGCAGCTTCCTTCTATCCGCTCGCCATCCACCCCGATAATCCAGCAAATGCCTTTCCCAACGCGACGGCTGCTACGGAGGCGGCTGCTCAGCAGGGCTGCGGTGCGCCGGGGCCGCGGGGGCCCATGCCAGCCGCTGGAGCCGCGGCCGCTTGTCCTCTCTCCGCCGGTGTCTCCAACCACCGCCCCGGCGGCTCATTACATCACCACCGGTGGGTCTCTCCTCCCCGCGCCGCGGATGCTGCACCGGGGATGCTGCACCGAGCCGGCGGCGGCAGGCGATGCTCCACTCGGGCGAGGGGTCCTCAGTAGCTTAGCAACACCCCGGCTCGGCTGCCTCGCCACCGGGTGCAGCCGGCTCCGTCCCTCCGCTCGGCATCCACGCATGCACACACGCTGCCCCACAGACCTCTCCTGCCCGCAGCAGCCCAGCCTGCTCCAGGCCTACGTGCCGCCGCGGCCACGCCAGCCCGAGGGGCGGCTGGGACCTCGCGAGCAAATCCCCTGAGCCCAGACAGACAGATGGAGCTGAGCCTGGACAGATGTCTGCGCGGAGCCGCGTCCATCTTACGGGGCTGCCATTCACCACCCAGCCTGACTCCCGCCCTCGCAGCCGCCCGGCTCGACCCCAGCCAGGCGCCTCCTGCCAACGAGGGGATTTATTTTCGAGGAGCTCAATGCACCCCTGCACAGCCAAGGACGCCGGCAAAACCCCCATGGCAGGACCGGCCTCAGAGAACCCCTGCTCTTAAAAAGGCCCCCACTGGCAAGCACTAGCACCCGGCATGGTGTCCAGCACGTCAGCCAGACAGCCATGTCTGAGCCTTACTACACTGCCAAGCTCAACCCCCAAATTCCTGCTTGGCATTCTTGTTGTCCCTGGACCAGCGCTCCATCAGAACTGCAACACAGGCGTCTAAATGCCAAAGCAACCAGTAATGACTGGAGCTAGATCTCACCGCAAGCTCTTTATGAATCTCAACACCCCGACCCCACTGCACGCTGGAGATCCCGGCACTTAGGGTATCAATTCTTTTTACATACACATCTTTTATTCTGTATATTATACGTTGTGAACACGGACCTTGTCTTCCGATAATAACAACTCCCATTTCAATTCCATTATTTCCTTACACTTCCACACTAAGGCAACAAGAGCTAGGGTTGACCTGGGCTTGCCCACAGCAGCAAGTATCCTTCTTAAAACAGCATGTGCATATACAAACCTCTACACACAAAGCAGATTTTTAGTACTAGTAGTTAAGGATACTCAGTGCAATACTTGCAATCTTTTGGAAAAAGTCCTTAAAGGCAACTTTCACCAGTAGGTTGGAATTTCCTGGAGACCCAAGGCAGTCCCGCCATTTGGAATGCCACCGACAGTCTGCACCCAACTGCAAAAGCTATTATCTGCAGTGGTTTTTGATTTCTGAAAAAGTTCTGAATTAGGAAAATGAACATCTGCGGTGCCTTGCACAGATGTTCTCTCTGGACTGAGGATTTGAAATTTGAGAGCATTAAAATATGCATATAGATACATGTATATATGAGTGCGTGTAAATATATATTCTAAAAATCAAAATCTGTGTTTTTATGAGACTCTTAAAAGTCTTCTAACACAACAAAAGCCACCCCCTTCCAGGGCCCATTAACTTAACTCTCCATAGATGGAGACAGGAAGTTTCTTACTAAGAAGTAGCATTTAGAAAAGCCAGAGTCACAAAGAGTTAAAGAAGAAAACGGCCACCCCTACAATGACTGAGTGTGCTCCAGGTACCCCAGTGTTTCTGTGGGAGGGTGGAGCTGAGCAGACCCAAATAGACCCACGCTGGTCTGAGAAGGTAGCTCTTCTCCGTGGCCTCACCACTGTGCCCATCCAAGGGGGACAGCCAGCCTCGCGTCCTCCCCGCCCTGGCACCGCCACATCCCCCGCTGCTCCAGGACCCCCTCAGGAACACCCCACAGCTACAGTTCCAGCGGGCACCAGCCCACGCCACAAAAGCCAACTCCTGCAGAAAATGTCCCCAGATGCAGGGACCCACTGCTCCTCCAACTCCAGCAGCACCCAGGTGAGGAGGGAAGGTGGCAGCCGCTATGCCCAGCGCCTGGAGGAAGAGCATCACTTGATTTAACCCATCACAGAGGCAGAGCAGAGCTCTGGTGGTTCCTCACAGCCCTCTGCTGCTCTTACGCTGCAGGAAGCTTCCAGGATGACTCTACGAGAGCTTAAAACCACTCAGCCTGCCCAAGGTAGCAAAATAAAGGCTAAGTGAAGGTTCAATCGCTTTGTAATTACATCCAAGGGGCAGACAGGAGCAAAAGGGAAAGCTATTTAAGCTAAAGGGCAATTTGGTGTATGAACCACAGGTAATAACTGACCAGGAGTTATTAGGCTGGGAATTAGGAGCTTTCCTAACAGCAGAGTGAGACAGTTTGGAGGCAGCCTCCCAAGAGCAGTGGTGACAGGACACCCGGGGTTCAGGCACCCGCTGACAAGAGGGGTCCAAGTGCCGCAGCCACATCCCGATCACAAAGCAAGCGAACAAGGTTTGGGGAGTGGGGACAGGGACCAAGCAGACCACGGCTCCTCTCCAACTTTTCCACACTTTCCCTCTAGCCAGAGTTCAAAAATCAGGAAGACTTTTTAAGAGACACAAGGGACACTTCAGATAGCAAAAAAGTCAGTAATTAATTCTACATGTGGAACTTTCTAGCCTACGAGACTCATACTTGAAACATGCAGATCAGGGTTTCAGTCTGTTTGATACATTAAAAACTCACAATATTTTTGCTCTGAAAGTGAGTTGAATACTTGTCAGTTAAAACAGCACGTCCAAACTGTACAGCAAAGCTTTCCAAAATCCACCTTCTGCGTCCTCCAGTGTCACGGCAAGTGGTTAGTTACCGCACTCGTCCTACAGAAATACAGTTAAAGGCTGTACCAGTCTGAAAGTCTGCACAAATTTCACACCAGGTCACAAATACCCCACCCTGCGAGTTGAGTATCATCCATTTGCCCAAAACAGCTCCTCCGAACCGCTTGGTGAAGACCAACCAAGGTGACCCTCTGCAATGGCATCGCACACGCTGCACGGCCAGGAGCTGAATCACACGCGCATCAGCCCACGTCCTCATTTTATCACCAGACTTGATCCAGAAGCCTGTGGGGTAACTGAAAAGCACTTAGCGCACTGAGTTCAGGTTACACACTCCAATCAATCGACCCAGAGTCTGGGTTTCATTACACATTAAAACTGATTAGTGCTGGCTGGAGACGTGCTTGTACACTAACCCCCCCAGACCGCCCAGGACAGCCCAAAAGCCTTTGGGCCTGATGGGACAGATCATTGCCAGCTGCTCCACTTAATGGGGGGAAAGCTGTCGTGTTGCTGGATTTTAGCTGGCTGAAAGAAAGGGTGAGAATTTCCCGTGTTGAAACACTGTCCAAGCTGGACAGCACCTTCAGCCTGAGGCCAGATGCACTCTCGTTTTCATCATCAAATCACAGAATGGTCTGGGTTGGAAAGGACCTTAAACATCATCTCATTCCAACCACCCTGCCCTGGGCAGAGACACCTTCCACTAGACCAGGTTGCTCAAAGCCCCATCCAGCCTGGCTTTGAACACTTCCAGGGATGGGGAAGCCACAGCTTCTCTGGGCAGCCTCTTGCAGTGCCTCACCACCCTCAGGGTGAGGAACTTCTTCCTAATATCTAATCTAAATCGACCTTCTTTCAGTTTCAAGCCATTACCCCTTACCACTACCTACCCTTGACAACAGTCCAGCTTTCCTGTAGGCCCCCTTTAAGTACTGAAAAGCTGCTATAAGGTCTCCCCAGAGCCTTCTCTTCTGCAGGCTGAACAATCCCGACTCTCTCAACCTGTCTTCGTAAGAGGTGCTCCAGCCCTCTAATCATCTTTGGATCATCTCCTCTGGACCTGCTCCAACAGGGCCATGTGCTTCTTATGTTGGGGGCCCCAGAGCTGGATGAAGCTCTCCAGGGGCAGAATCACCTCCCTCGACCTGCTGGCAACACTTCTGATGCAGCCTAGGATACAGTTCGTCTTCTGAGCTGTGAGTACATTTTGCTGGGTCACGTTGAGCTTTTCATCAACCAACACCCCCAAGTCCTTCTCCTCAGGGATGCTGTCAATCCATTCTCTACCCAGCCTGTATTTGTGCACGGGATTGCCCTGACCCATGAGCAGGACCCTGCACTTGGCCTTGTTGAACTTCATGAGGTTGGCGTAGACCCACCTCTGAAGCTTGTCAAGGTCCCTCTGGATGGCATCGCTTCCCTCCAGTGTGTCGACCACACCAATCAGCTCGGTGTCCTCAGAAAAGTCGCTGAGGGTGCACTCAATGTCACTGTCCGTGTGACCGACAAAGATGCTGAACAGTTTTGTTCACCTCCATAATGGGGAAATGCTGCCCAAGGCCCAAAAGGAAAATAAAGAGTGTAAGGCTTCAGTAAACACAGTGCAGAAATGCTGGTTGTGGTGGGGGCCCACTCCACGTGCACGCTAGTAATATCCAGCAACTCCCACAGCGGTGCAGGGGGGTTTAGTCTGTCTGGGTATTTAGTTCGTCTAACTCTCTCCAAGTCCTTGGTTTTGGTTTGGTTTTAACCAGCAAAATTCTTCCAGAGCCTTAGTATCATTTAACTGGNCACTCAATATCAGCTCGGTGTCCTCAGAAAAGTCGCTGAGGGTGCACTCAATGTCACTGTCCGTGTGACCGACAAAGATGCTGAACAGTTTTGTTCACCTCCATAATGGGGAAATGCTGCCCAAGGCCCAAAAGGAAAATAAAGAGTGTAAGGCTTCAGTAAACACAGTGCAGAAATGCTGGTTGTGGTGGGGGCCCACTCCACGTGCACGCTAGTAATATCCAGCAACTCCCACAGCGGTGCAGGGGGGTTTAGTCTGTCTGGGTATTTAGTTCGTCTAACTCTCTCCAAGTCCTTGGTTTTGGTTTGGTTTTAACCAGCAAAATTCTTCCAGAGCCTTAGTATCATTTAACTGGCAGCTCAAACAGCACGTGGTTGGGTACCAAACACAGAGCACGGGTGCAGTTTGTGAGATTTTCCCCACCGGATAAAAGATTATGCTGCTGGATTAAGTCATAGAGCAAACGTGGATATCCCACAAAAACAGTGAGAAGGATAATTAATGTAGGAAGCAAGGCATGTAATTTTATTCTAATTCTTCAAACATTTGCCCTACCAGCAACTAAGATTGATCACTGGCATCTTCAACAATGCATCCACTCTTGATCTATGGATGTGACGTGAGACCCTCTAAGAATTACTGTCCACATTTTATAATCAAGATCTTTTATAACACGCATGGTCTATTGTACTCATGAGTGACTCCTCTGTTCAGGACGAAGGCTGCTGTCCTCTCTCTTGTGCAGCATAGATGTGGCCGTCTGCCTCCCAGAAGGCTGCCAGAGCATCCGCCATGCTTGTCACCCAAACACACCGGTGAAGGAGGCAGAGCTTCAGCAGTGCTCAGCAGGGGATAGGGGATGCCCTGCGGATGACACAGCTGGGCAGGAGGTGAGGGTCCTTCCGTCTCACTTGCCGCTGCAGAGCACCCTGAGCGAGGGTGAACGGCTGCACTGGCCGCTCAGAAGGGAGCACACACAAGCTTTGATTCCTACATGAGTTACTTCTACTTCCCCATCAATTTATCTCTCCAAAGCATAGGTGGGCTTTCACCAGCCTCCAAGCAGCTAATAACTGTCTCTCTTCAATCAGTGTCAAGAATTTTTGGGTATCTGGCAAGCCTGGAAGCGTTCTTCTTGGCATTTCCCCTCTAGGCAGCACCTCCCACACTGCAGAGAGGATCTGGGCTGTGGTGTCGGTACATAGGATCTCCTGGACATGCTGAAGAACCACAGTCAGGTCAGCAACCCCCCAACCCCTTTTGCTATAGAAGATGGCTGTCAAAAAAACCTGTCTAACACTCACCCCAGATCCTGGTAACAGCAAACCCCTACATGTTGAGGCCTCTTATCCAACCACCACTATGTCAGACGTGAGGCTCTCCTGGGGAACCAGGAGAGAATGATGATAACCCTTTGAAGCGATGTGCTTTCTCTCTACCAGAGCAGGGACAAACGTACCTTCTACTGTTTTAACTGCACAGCAAAAATGTGCTAACTTTGCAAAATACATCAGGGTACAAATAGTACATGACACTTGTACTCTAAATGTATTGCAGACATAAGTTTGAACAAAGGTGCTTCTGGCAATACATGGGGCTGCCTCAACCTTCGAGAATTCCTAAAGTGCAAAAAAAAAAAAAATTTTAAACAGCTACAGAAGATAAACACTGAGGAAAGACTGGCCCCTCCAGCATGGCGTCACTTCCTGCTGTGGTGACATTGACCTCTAGCACTTCCTATGCATGACAGGCTAAAAAAAAAATAGATAATTATCATCCTCACAAAAATGCCTCTGATCCCATAGCAATTTATTAAAACAAATCAGATTATGTTCTAATGAGCTGAGAGATGGCTAAATATTCAGATCAAGAGCCAAGAGGAAGTGCTTAGGCAAGCTCCCATGAGCTGAAGCGCTGAGACAAACCAGCAGGTTTCAGGAGTTAACCAGAGAAGCAGTTTCAGGAGCCCAGACACCACAGCACTTCACACCGTCACTGCAGGTACAGCTACGGCCAGCTCAGACCTGCCCCACGCCCCGCATGGGGCCAGGAGCCAGATGTTTCTGCCTGTGTCAAACAACGGGTAACTAAAACTCAGGAAGAAAAAGGCACAGGCTATGCCAAAGGCAGCGCTGAGTCCCAGACCCAGCAGGGAACCCTCCTCCCCACAGGAGCTCGACAGCCATGTCCTATGGGTGGCAACCCTCAAGTGGCAGGGAATTCCCCCCTGGCTCCATAGAGTGAAAGCCCTGTGCAAACGTCCAAAGAGGAGCTAAGAATGCTGCCTCTCAGGTAACCAGGGCCAGGGCAGGAGTATATTATGCATCCTCATAGGCAAATGGACACTGCTCCCATTTGCAAAGTTCATTAAGAACAGAGTTACATTTATCCAGACAGCTATACGTACCAAGCTAGCCTATTTGTTACAGTACTATCTTTCACATAAGCCTCGATTAAAATCACACCTTTTCAAGCAATTAACAATTTTCTGTTGTTCAAAGGAGAATGGCACTGGGTGACCCCAAAGGAAGCTGCTGCTGCAGGCTCGCCGAGGCTTCCCCAGGGGCATTTAAAGACACATTATGCTTTCTGCACATCTGCAGCGCACCGGAGGCACCCTGCAGCACAGCCCTGCTCCCCAAGGCCATGCAGACTCTGCCATTTACCACCTGCCTCCAGGCAGAGCTGACAGCCCGTGCAGATGCCCACTGCCGCAACTTCCACACCAGCAAATACAAACTGAACCCGGAGCCCAACCGGATTTGTCCTCAGAAAGTCAGAGCTCAACATTACCAGGCTTTGACCACATTAGAAAAATCAACAAGTCAGCCATGAAGCACTGAGCTAGCAGAACCCATTAGCTGTGCAAGGGCAGAGGAGGCTCGCTATGGTTAATCACCCACTCACGTCGTACCTCAGCACTCACTTTACCGCCAGACCAAGTACAGACTATTCTCAGTCCCAGCGACACCTTCCCATCTCCGCGTGCCATGCAGTTTTGTCCTACAATGAATCCTTAAGTGTCCAGGGAAGCTACAGACACTCAGAAATTTGGGGTACCAAGGCAGAGAGCATCAGTCTCAAACTCTCTGCTCTCACACCAGCTGTGGTCACCCCTCCCTTGCCTTGCACTTGGGTTTTCCTCTCGGCTCCATTTCCAGCTTGCAGTTGCCACACCTGTTGCTGGTGAGTACACTTGGGCCTGGCAAACTGTTCTGTGAGATACCTGCTGTCCTGACAGTCTGGTGCAAGGATCTGCTCACCATCAGGTTTGATTCTGCTCCTCAGGGACGCTCAGAGCTCTGTTTGGGGATCTGCATTGGACCCCCATGCTTGGGCTGGCTGCTCTGTGGAGTTGCATCACACTCTCCTAATAACAACCAATCTGGAGGCCAAATTACACTCCCAGCCCATCAGGACCAGGGCGGCTCACCAGCCCCATTGCCAGCCAGCTCCTTCCTCCTCAGTTTTGACAGTGATTCCTCAGGGCTGACGCAGAAAGAGCTTATTCTAGGTCAGCAGAGCCAGCCCATCAGTCCACAAAGGACTCAATTGTCAGACAGGATGGTACTGTGTCCATAGAAACAATTCTAGGACAAAAGAAACACATCTAGTGTCCAAACCTCACTGCCTTTTGGTTCCTTAAAACCGGCTATGACTCTTAGGCAGAGCCCCCTACAGACAGTAAAAGGTAGCAAACAAAGCTGGACACTTTCAAGAGCTGGGGTCAGGATCCCACCAGCATCCCCTCTCCCCCAACAGCTCTTCCCCTGGCTGCAGACCAGCTAGTGGTGTTAGCAGGGGAAGGGTTTCCAAGTGGCATTCCAAAAAGCACTAACAGCATATGTTAATGAAGAACCACCAAGCTTCATTAGCTTGAATATGTCACATGCTCACAAGCGGCTTTATACAGAGGTGGGTTTTGAGTCATCTGAAGGCATTCAAAAACTCCAGTAGAAATTCTCTCCAACTCCAGGTTGGCCCAGAGGATGGAGGATTTCCTCCACTGTGCAATTTCAATCGTTACCCAAATTCATCACACAAAAAGCCTACATATGTATTAAGTAGTCTCAGACAAAAGCAACCTCGATTCATGGCTGTAAGCCCCTTAGTGAACAAAGTGCCATATGTATTGCTGAAGGAGTGACGTGAAAGCTTATGTGATTTAATGTTAAGACAATTAAAGATATTACAGTAAGGGGGGCAGGGCAGTAGCTGCTTTAATGAACTAACTCCTCTCCTAATGCATGTCTCAGTTTTCTAAATCTAGAATATAAAAATTCTTTCCACATCCAGGATTCAATAAACACCAACATGGGGCTGGCCACACCTTCCGGAGCTGCCGTCTTAAGGAGAAGCAACAGATGAGAAAATGCAGTTTCACAATGGAAAAAACAGGTGCCTGATCCTTTAGAGCTGTCCTTTAAAAACATTCAGCGATACATAAGAGAAGTTATTTATCCTAAAGCCATGCAAAGTAACAAGGAGCTTTTAGCACCAATACAGATAAGATGATTGCTGAATCTCAGCTCGGTTTGGAGCAGGAGAAGCCTGTGATGCTGCTGGGGTTAACTCTGGCTCATTTACATGGTACCACCAGCTTGCGGCGCCAGATGCTGCTCAGCTCACAGCTCCGAAGGTTTGCTGGTCCCTCCCTCGATTAACAGCAAAATAACCACGGTTCTGCAGCACAGACCTTGCTGCACGTTCCCATCAATGTCCCTCAGAGGCACAAAGAACTGCTGCGACAGCTTGTCAGCCGGCCAAGAGGAATGCTGGCCACATAAAAATCAGTGCACAGGTTCATTTAGACCCTTTTGTAGGACATGTTTTCATCAGTTCAGATGTGAGGCACGTTTTATGACATAATCGGATTACTCTTTTCTTTAAAGGATTAATAGGGCTTGGGGTGGCCCTGCTTCTTTGAAAAGAAACCATCTGGAACCAGATTGCTCCATGCCCTCATCAGGCTGAAACAGGCCATCTGCTCCCCACACGGAAACACTGCTGCTGAACCCACCTAATGACCGGGCGCAACGACAAACAGAAGGACAAGAATCAGCAAGATCAAATGCCCAGCAGAGAGGGAGATGAAGCCTTGCTCATTACAGAGCTCAAACAAAACACTTGAGGATCCAGCTCCAGCACACAGAATGCCAGCTGGGATAATGAAAGGAACGGGAATGTTACTGATGCTGGGACAAAGCCAATCCATTAGAGGAGGAAAAAAAAAACAAACAAACAAAACAAAACACCCAGGCATCAAACTGGCTTTAGCTCATGCTATTACAGGATAGGTGACGTGGTGAGAGAGAACACCCTTGGACAAGTGAGTTATCGTCATGGTCACAGTGCTTAGGAGTATGGGGACAGTGCTGGACGCATGTTCCCACTCCGGATAAGGGCTCTCTGCCACTCACGCTTGAGCTTGCTACAAGTACAACCACCTGTGGGATCAGCCCCCTCGCACCAGTTAAGAACTTGCTCCCTACTTCGGCTGACCTGGGACTCTCTGTGCCCAGTGTCTCTGCAGGTCTCCAGATACAACCGGGTACCACAGACGAGCCTGTTTTACCTGTGAGCTGCAGACACGTCTGTGGGGCCCGTCCCCTTCCAGCCGGAGCTCTGCACAGCTCAACCATCACTGCACAGTCCGGGCAGGATGATGCTGCCCAGTGGAACCAGAAGCCAGGAGCAACTGTCCAAACTGTGTCGGTGTGACACGGTGGAGGCCAAGCCAGGCAGCTGGCACAGCTATATTAGACAGACAGGGTGGGACGAGACTAGGTAACGCAGACAGACAAGACATGACCCATCAAGAAGACGGCGTGTGTCCAGACGCTGGCATCCTACCTGCAATGTCCCCATCAGCGAGGGAGAGCTCATGGCACAGAAACCATGAAACAGGGAATCCACTGGTGTGTTTCAGGTAGAAGGAAGCCAGGATTTCCACCATCGTCCCACCAGCCGGTGCATTAACACAGACCAGCTGAAATGGCCTCGGGACCCCTGCTCCCACTCCACAGCTGCAGGGTCCCAGGGCTGAGTTGGAAGCATCCACACAAACACCACTGGGGTGCCAGCCAGAGCCACAGGGCCAAGGCTGGCAGCCAGCACCAGGATTGCAACCATGGCACCTTAGACCCGCAGGGCAGAGCAGGATGCCCAGGAAGGACATCCAAGCAATACTCTGCTCCAACTGCTCTCCCAGGCTCCAAACACCCACAGCTCAAGGACTCCCCAAGCCAAACATAAGTTACATGCACTTTGTATTTCTCAAGATTTAGCTTCAAGGAACCTGTCCAGCCTTTCTCTGCATCCCTGAAAGTCCTTACCACCCCCAGCATCCCAGGACAAGAGTGCCACAACTTTGTCACTCATGGGATGAGGAACTCGCCCCTCTGCCTGCTCTCAGCCTGGGGAGGCAGCTCCCACCACAGCCTGGGGCAGTGGACCCGCCACCTGTGTCTCACTGGAAGGTGACTCTGTGTGACACAGTGTAATCCCAGGCCCTTCAGCACTAGAGGAGACAGGCTTGGTGACCACAGGGTCAGTGAAACATCAACCCAGTTAGAAAGAGATAAAGGAGCACACAACCCATTTTGCTCCGAAAACTGGGAGAGAAACACCCTCTTACTGCTTTTAAAACAGACGTTGGGTGTTCTTCCCACCCCACCCGGCACACCAGGAGCCCAGCCCAGGCTGGGGCTGCTGGCAAACCCTTCTCAGACAGGCCAGCACCTCCCTGCATACCAGGGGACAGCCCTGGACCACCAGCTCCTGACCAGCCACCGGCATCCCGTAGAGAGCCTGAGCGAGGCACGCACCACAAATGCCTACATGAGGAACGAGGACCCCCCCCTGCCCCGGCACCCCTCACCCCTGCGCTGCCACACAGCCTCCCAGCTAACGGGAAGGACCTCACAGTTTCGTACAGCCCCAGAGATGGCACAGCCAGGGTGCCACCCCTGGCGATAGCACCATCCACATGACCAACACCAAAGGCCAGAACAGCCACAACCTCAGGGGCAAGAGGCCCTACTCCACTGCTCCCAACAAGCTCCAAGACAGTAGCAAAACCAAGGCAAATGGTACAAACAGAGAGGGGGACAATAGCTGGGAGGATAAGGACCATCTGGCACAAAAAAGCAGCAAGCAGCAGCTTTTAATACGATTAAAGTCTATATTTAACATGCAAAGAGCTACCTTAATCTCATGAATAAGGATTTATCTGCTAATTATGTTAGTTATTTTGTGATCACACCAACTGGACTGCAATTTTCGCATGCTTGTGCAAGGTCAAGAGTTGGAAAGGAGGGAAGTAGAGAGCTGACGAGTTCATTAAAGGCCGAAAAAGTTAAATTCTGAGGTGACATCAGCAAAAACGTGGTACTGGCCTGTCCCTCTGAGAAGAGTTGTGATGTACCTGCCTGAGCCAGTCCCCAGGCACTGCTAGTCAGGAAGGGTTCTCTGGACAGCTATTACCATACAACCACTTCTCTTAAAAGCGATACACAGCTAAAGCTCTGAGCAGATGGCAGCGTACGTCTGGCAACCCGCTATCAACCTAACTGCCTGGAAACCACAGGGACAGGAAAGTAAAGAAACGAAACATTCAAAACCAGAAGCTCTTCCCACCAAGGTGACAGAGCCACGACAAACAGCTGGGTACAAGTCAGAGTCATGTGCAGAACAGCAGCAGTGAGAGCTCGCAGGACCAAGACGCGGGGCAGATGCATGCATGCACGTCCGTAAAGCCTCAGAGGCATGCAGGGACCTCGGACTAGAGGGGTCATGGAGGGGCTTCAGGAGAGAGCGCTGTTCCCGACCGTCCCTCTACATTGCCTCGGCAGCTTCTCGTTATGCTTCTGCATTGCTCCTCGCCTGTGGACTCTCCGTGGACAAATGCTGCTGTTTGGAGCATCTCTCCACCCAAAAAAACTGAAACGAAAGTGCTGGAAACAAAAGACGTGTCAAAGATCCCACTGACTGACATCATGTACGCCAAGGACTCAGCAGGTACCGTATCACTTTCTCTCTAGTGTTCATATTGTGCCTGTACCAAGTCTCGAGTGGACAGATTTCCTTTTTTCTTGGCAAGATTTCCATGGCAAAAAAATATTCCCTAAACAGCCTATGGGAAATTAAGATTCTTTGTCAAGATCTTTGTAAGTTAAGTTCATTTTGGTAATAAGCAACACAGAAGATTTTTGGCTTTGGTAAGTGCTACAAACAAGCTGGTTAAGGGGTGTTCTTACCTTGGGAGGAGCATGGGAAGCCGTAGCCCAAGGAGAGGACAAATCCCACATATAAGCAAAGCAGTGACTTGCCTCCAAGTCACCAAAGCGTATTTCTCAGCAGCATGATTTTTCCAAACTCTTGGGGTTGGTTCTTTCGCTACAGCAGCTCACTGTTTTACCACTGCTCAGCTCCAAATTAAAACTGCTCGTAGTAAAATTCTTTGTGTTGCATTAACCTTGTATTGTTTAGAAACCAGCTATATACAGGTCAATAATGGGCCGGATAATGGCCCTGTGGGAACACACCTGAGTACCGAAACAAATCTAGAGTTTTAAATGTTTCCATGTCAGACAGTCAGCATGAGGGAGCACTGCTTATGCTTCCCACAGCATGTAAAGCACTGAGCATGTAGCTGGTACTTTGAACACCCACAGGTCAGGGAATCATCATAGAATCACAGAATATATTAAGATGGTAGTTAAGGGAAAAACAAGGCAGAAGAAGGCAAAAGCCGGGCTGAGGATTGCCAGTCAGTCCTTCAGGTGGAAGCAGTGATATATGTGCTGGCGCTCTGGTGTCCAAAACTTACAGTCAGTTGATGCAGGAACTCTGCACAGATGTGTTGGGAGCGATGCTGGGCACAGCCCACAGGTAACACAGTAACAGGCACCAAGCACCGACTTGAAAACCCGACTGTGGTTAACAGGAACAGCAGAAAATCTCACAATTGAGCATAAAGCTGGGCTGCCAGCCTCCGAGCCTCCCTCGAGCAGCGGCAGGGCAGCAATACCGCAAGGCAAACCCTTTCCACCACGCAGTGGTCTAGCTTGGAAGCAATCGCTTTTGCTGCATTTACCTCCCATCCTCTGAGCAAGCCAGGGGCTGGCGACGGGGAGCACATGCAATGAGCGAACATGCAATGGTACGATGGAGGCACAGCAGCAATGGGTGACAATGAACTGGGATGCACTGGAGGGCTTTTCATGCGGCCAGGAGACTCGGCAACACATAGATTAATTGTCAAAAAAGCACCACCTTTTTAGGTTTCACTCCACGCTGCATGAAGAAGGAATAAAAGGGTAGAAAGTTAGAGCTCACATCATATCAACAGTGGTGATGAGAAACAATCTGCTTTCTGTTCAAACGTCGCAAGTTTCAGAGCTAGCTATTCACGGATGAGAACATTTCTCAAAGAAGTAATTGGTCTGCAAAAATATGTACTATCAGAAAGGAAACTACATTCAGGTAAATTTAAACAAATGTAAGAAGGCTTAACAGAGGAAAGCAGACAACAGGACTCATTTTCAACCCTCCTATTTACTAGCTTTACTCCAGTGTCATTGATCCACCTTCCACTGCTCCAGCACAGAATCTTTTGAGGTGCCAGCACATATTCAAAGGAAAAGAAAGTAACTTAATGGTAGCCACCAGCACTTGCAAAGAGGAGTTAACCAACATACTTGGCTGACCGAAACCTGGAATGACTGGGGAGAAGGGATCCCACCCCAAATCCAGCTATTATAAATACTGCTCTCCTCCCACAGTGACCTGGCCTGGATCAGATGCTGCAAAGGGAAAAAGATGCTGTATTCGATTATTACTTTTTTTCCCCCTCACATTTTTCATGGGTGCACTTCCACCATGCCTCAGGTCACAAAGACTGCTCACGACTTACAGTAACATCATGTTTTGCTTTTAAAATGCAATTCTTGATCAACACCAAGGCAAAGCCCTGCATTGACTGTTGCCCTATGGATGATGTTTCATGGCGGCAGGGAGTTTATACAATCATGCTGGGAAGAGACTGCATTTCATCCAAAGTGTGCTGGAAGCCTCTTCCAGTTTCTTGCCACTCAGGGCCTCTCTACCCAAAGGAAAGAAGCTCTATTCCCCATTTTCAGAAGCCAGTGCCACAGCCTGGCAGAGCAGAGGTAACAGCTTCTTGGATCCAGCCACGAAGGAGTTGGAGTTTCAATGCCAGGATCTCCCAGGATGCAGGAGGAAGAGGAAAAGGATGCCAGGGGATGACAGTCTTGAAGCAAGCATGGGGAGCTTGCCCCTGCCTCAACTTTCAGGCTCAGCGCCAGAGCATCATGTTCTGCTTCAGCGCTGAGCCCACAGTGGAGGCAGGGGCGCACTCCCCACGCTTGCTTCAAGACCTGCTGGTAGCAACCAGGAAAGGACAGGCTCTCCAGTGCTTTGGGCAGTGATTTGCCCTAATGTAGGTGGGCTGTGGGACAATGCCAGGAGAGCAGGAGAACCCAGTCCAGAGCTGGTGGCACCTCTACACCTTCTTCTTGCAAAGGCAGGTGAACCCAGGGCAGATTCAGTGGTACCTCTACACCTTCTTACAAAGGCACATGAACCCAGTCTAGATCTGGCGGTACCTCCAGGCCTTCTTATGAAGCCTTTAACATTTTCATATCAATGGGACTCCCTGGCCGCCCAGGCCAGCCTCATCTGCTGAACACCCTCTCCAGCCAGCCAGACTCCCAACAAAGCCCATTCTGACTCTTTTTTTTCCCTGAGTTTTTCTCAGACACCTTTGCCAGAAGATGCAAACACAGAGCTGACAAGTCCTACCATGAAGGCCCCCAACTCAATACCCTGCCCTCATGAGTAGAGGTGGGAACCTCTACTCAGGTAGAGGAGTGAAAGGTGCTCCTGTTTCTGTGGGATTTGCGTCCAGAACATGGCAGCCCACCCATGAGCTGCAGCAGCTTCCAGAAAGCCATGCTCCTGCGCTGCACACAGCAGTGCCTGCAGCCTCCCACCGCGCTGCTGCTGCAGAGCTGGCCTTCAGGAGCGTCTAAAGAAATGAAGAGGTCTTGGATGATTTTCTAGTTTCAGAGAACATGATGCAGTACCACAGAAAACACACCTCTTGCGGCAGTGTTAAGTACACGTTCAAGACGGAAAACACCCAAAATACTGCACGGCAGAGGTTTAACTCTCAGAAAATAGCAGCTCTCCCTTAGACAAACTGTGACAATGGTCACCATGTAGTCAAGCCAACACATACATGGATAAAGCTAAAAAAGGATGGAGAGGACCACAGCCAACTGCAGCACTCTCCTGCAGCCACCTCGGGGTCTGGAGAGCTCAGCCAGTATTCAAGAGGCAGGAGGATAGCTCTTCTTGGGGAGGGACAGGCTGCTGCTACACTGCCACGAAGTTCTCGGCCTGATTGCTCTGGCTCTGCTAATGCCACAGCCCGCACACAGAGAGGTTCACCCACCACAAGACAGCAGTAACTCACACTAACCTCCCCAGACTCTTGCTGCTTGGACTGCAAACCACTTCAGCATCACCTTCAACAAACAACCTCCACACCCTTTAATAGATCTGGGCAACAAGTGGTGCTGGAGAATGCTGGCCCTGGAGCTCAGGCTTTGCACGAGGTAAAATTGCTTCCCGGGTGCTCGTTTGCCTCCCATCACCACAGCCTCTCTGCCTCTCAGAGGCAGCGCCTCCTCACAAGGCAGCAGCTGCTTTTGTTCCCTTCTGCAGCGTGCTGTTAACGCTGGCTCGAGGCCAGACTCTTCAGTGTTTTACCAGACTTGCAAGCAGGAAACCGGGACCCCTCATGGTATCAGCATATAAAGGAATGAAGTCCTGCAGGACTAACCCCAACTCCCTCTGCGGATTCTGCATTCGACAGGCAGCCAGCCTGCAAGCTGCAAGTTCAACAGAGCAAAGATACCTGTTTGGGCTGAAATACTGGGCAAGTGGCTCAAAGCAATTTTCCGGCACCGAATTTCCATGTTTCTGAGCAGCAGCTGCAGCAGCTCCTGGGAGGAGCTACGTAATCCAGGCAGGCAAACAGCAAAGCCCAAATTCGCTTATTTCTAACACACAAGGCAGAAGACAAATCTGCATATGGCCATCACAGTGGCATCGCTCAAGTTACCTTTGGGAGCCTGTCACATCAATGACAGTATTTGAAAGGTGGCAGGATGTTAATTTTGTACTCTAGCACTTCCCATAGTGACAAACCAGAACAAATGCCCCAGAGCACAGCAGTGTGCCAAAGCAGCAGCCTCCCCAACTCACAGCTCCATCTACCAAAATGTTTTGCTTCCAACAGTGGCCAGCACCAAATTCTCAACCTTTTATGCAGAAAAAAAAAAAAAATTGCTTACAGACAGAAGGTACCATTAGATATTTAGTCTGGGGTTTCTTAAACCTTCCAGGGGCAAACCCTTTTCGTTCATCTCCTTTCCTGCAACCTTCTCAGAACATGAGCAGCACAAAGAATTTAAAGAACAATTATTATTTTAGCATTCTGATTTCATGAACGCTAAGGCTTTTTTTCCACTTCATAAGTATTTTACTTGTCTTTCATTACAAGTGTTCTGAAACAATTTTAAATTTTTTCTTCCAATGCTTCACGGCTCCCTTTGGCAGCCTTTGTTTCGAGAAAAGATAGTCTGGTCTGACCTCCTTTACGAGGCGCACTCTTCAGTTTCACCTAGTAAATCACGTATTCATTCCAGTGTATAATTAAAGAAGGAGACTAAATGTTATGGCATCACAGGCAGAGAACACAACGGGAAAAGATGCCACCAGAGGCCCTGGAATAGAAAAGGCCAATCAGACCAGATACACTGGCAGGTAAGTCATGCCCCATTCAGCAGAAAAGGGGACGCCCTGCAAAATCCTCCAAATTCCTTTAATACGAGGAGGGGGATTTCTTCCCCTCCCTCTACTCTGGTGGCCAGCTTGACTCAGAGCGCAGGCAAGGCACCACCTCTTGGGCATCTGAGCCCGATTAAGCCCCAGAGCACCTCAAACTGCTGGTCTATCACCCATTTCCGGCTGTGGCCAGATCCCAACACTGCAAAGACTGACCAGGACCCACAAATGGCTCTGCATCAAGGTGGGAAAAAGTTTTCCCACTCCCAGTAATTATCTGAAATGTCAGTGCAGGAGACTGGGCTTGCAAGCTGCCCCACACAGAACCGCAGGTGTCACAGCCACAAGAGGGCAATGTGGAGAAGCTCCTTATCTCCAGATAAGCCGTTTTCTTTTCCACAACTGCCTAAACACAAGATGGACCAGCCTGTCCCTGAGAAACACTCAGCTTCTATCCTAAAGCACACACAAACCAAACTCACTGTCTCGCCCAGCACCACCACAGATTCCTCAGTATCTATATGCATGGCCATTCTTGTGTTTTTAACCTTAAGTATCTATTTAATTGTGCTTGTCTGGGGGTCAGAAGTATTTGAAGGTAGGTACCTGCTCCAATTTTCTGTTCCTTAGGAAATAACCACCACATTTGGATACAACATGTACCCATTTATGCTTCAAGAGTCACTGAGATTCCTGGATAAAGATACTCTGAAGTATACACTGTTGCTCTGTAGCCAAACGTGTCAGCCAGAAAAAGCCAACTTCAAATATCCCGAGGAGCACGCTCTTCCTGCAGGAAGGTCATTATTTAATGGAACATAGCCAAGAGGCATGCAGGGCGTGAATGTTGCAATATTGATTGAGATTAGATAAAAACGTGTAATACAGGAACTGTAATACAGGTTTTTATTCCTCAGTAATTTACTGATTTCTCATCATTAGTTGAAAATTAGTTTTTATACGGCCTTGTTTCCCATGGGTTTCAGAGGAAATGGACTTTACCACGGGAATTTTTGTTACGGAGCACTGAACTGAAAAGGGATAACCAAGAGACAGGCTGGCAAAACTCCATCCTTTTTGTATGCTTTGTGTATGTGTGTGACTCCATGTACTCTTCCTGCAGTGATGAAAAATGGAGCTTTTAGAGAGGTGATAGAAGTTAATGAAAAGTCAGTAAGAGTGGCGTGAGCAAGTCTGCCTCTTCCACTAATCATACGCTGCAAAGTGAATTTGTTCCAGCAGCCTGCAGAATCACGGGCTCAGCACTCACCAGTTTGCTGGCTTTGGCAGCATCCAGGGAATCTGTAAAGAAAAACAGAAAAGAACCATGAGCTTTGGCCCAAAGGACGCCTCTGGCCTGATCTGCATACCAAGTGTCTCTGCAATCCAGCAAGCATTGATGCATACTGAAAAGACCATTTACACATGTTCTTAGGGAAGTGGGTGTGAAGTGTGGACCAGGATAGACCAGGAAATGGTAGTACAATGGGGTACGGGTTTGGAGGAACAGGGACTCCCTTATTAGACCCGCTGGCAGAGTTTGAGAAAGCCAAGCATTCAGACACACACGTCAGAACTAGGTCAGGCTGTGCTGCTTTTCTTGAGTTAAATTACTGCAATTCAGAGAACCCTGAGTCACCTTCAGAGTAATCTCTCTGTTGGAAACACACAGCAGTCTAGTGGTCCATACGACCACATCTAATCAGCTGGAATGCAAATGAGAATCTAATGTGAATATCAATAGAAATACAAGTCCAGAGACCATTTACGTCATACAGTGAAAAAAAAGGTTTCCATCCCAGTGCATACATGGTCAGGAATCTGAACACACACAAGGTATATGTATGTATACAAGAGACCACTCAGAGACACTCCCAAACATACCGACTGCATCTCTGCTCCCTCTGCTGTCCACCCCAGCCCAGGGAACCATGTGTGTCCCCTCCCAGAGTCAGGCACCCACAGCCCCAAGCCCTAACACGTATATCAAGCTCAGCAGACCAGTCCTTCACACTTCTCAGACAGGAAAGCTCCTGCAGCACAGGTGGCCACCAGGAACATCCCCCAGGTCGCTAAACTCGTGGGGTGCTGGCTGTTATGAGGTGTTCCCATTTTGTCATCCTAACAGAGGGCTGATGGAGCACACCATTACAGAGCCTGCCCATTACAGCAGGATGTCAGATGTCAGCACTGAGCTAAACCCCACAGCTCAAACAAATCCATTCCCCGCAAACTCAGGATTCCTCCCTCCTTCTCTGGATTATCAGTGTGCACAGCTGAACAGCACAAGGGCCACATATATGAGTGTGGAGGAAACGGAACACATGATTTTGGCTTATGTGCATCAGAGATGAAGGTAACCCCTGCATTTAGCAGGTATGGCTAAATTACATCCCTTGCTCCATATCTGGATGTCTCGTGAGTCCACGAGCAGCTCACAACCACAGAGGTAGCTTGCTCCCCTCCTCTCCCAGCTGCAATTTCACCAGGGAGATTTTCCAACTGTGATACTGATCACCCCAACAGCAAACGCCGCAGGAGTGCCTCATAAATAAAAAACTGGAGCCACCTCCACTGTGTACCTCAGACCTCTGCTAGCCTGGGAGAAGAAGGTGCTGTATCTATGGGAAGAGCAATCTCTGCATCATCCACCGCAGTCAAGACCGCAGCAGCCAGCACTGCCGTTTCCATGGAAACTCCTGGCAAGCAGCCGCATCCCAGTGCCTGCATCCCTACCAACGAGCATCGCAGCCAACATCGAACCTCCGTGCCCGGGCTCCCTCTCCCCCTGCCACGGGACCCGAAGGGAGGCATCCCCTTGGGACCTGGCCAGTGTCCATCCGCCGTGCCCCTGCTGCCCATCCCGACCCGGAACTGCTCTGGCTCAGCCCTTTTCAACCAATTCAACCATCGACTGATTCCAGCTCGTGTGTGAGTCCCACCCCTACAGGTAATGCTGTCCCTCACCGTACAAGTGTCACTTCATGGCGCTCAAGGCCAGCCACACTGCTGCCTGCAGACAGCAGTGGAAAACGCTGATGACACCCACCCTGCAACCCCCAAACCTGAGCTAAACACACTCATTTCCCCTCCTGCACGGTGTTCACGGGCTCCTGCCCTGAAACAGGCTCCAAGCAGCAAGAGGCCGAGGAAGCAATGCTGGCGCTGCACACCAAGAGGGGCAACCTGAACAGCTTCTGTTCTAGTCATTTCTCTATTTGAGAGAAAGAACTAGCAGCTGGGGAAAAGGGGCCAGAGCATCCCCACCGAAGTTCAGTGAGCGCTGCCAGGCAGCAACAACAAACCTCAGAGTGTACTGAGAAAGGAGAGACTGTACTGAAAATATCACAGCGGTGTGCTGTGAGTAAGCAGCCACACACCTCCGGATGCCGCAGTCACTGCTGGTTGCCCCAGACAAAGGTTTTAATAGAACCAGAGACAACTCTGCAGTAGACAGCAGAGATGAGAGCCTTGGAAAGACTTCCACATAATGAGAGGGGAGATGGCACAGGATTTAAAGATTGATGGGACAGACACACACATATGTAGTGAAATTAAAAGGCAGCAACATTTGCTGACGAGCCATGCTACACCCGGAGATTTGGTTTACCGCTTTTTCTAAAGCTACCTTGCCTCCATGTAGTTAATGTATTTCTGGTCTCTACTTTCCTATCTGCTGGCTCAAGGAAGCATCAGCTGCTACTGAATTCTCCAGACTTTAAGTGAAGGTCTGAAGAGCACTTGTCTTTTCTCCCTAGCTCCTAATAACTGAGGAATGAGAAAAACGACAGCAGACTCCTAGCACCAGAAAGCTCGTGGCTTTTGCACAGGCTCAGCAAAGGGGCGATGTCCACTAACACATATTCAGAAGGCACAGACATACAAGAGCAGTGGGGAAAAAATGCCTGCACGGCTCCACGCAAGCACTTTATCCTAAACAAGTACAGAATTGCACCAAGGAAAACTGAATCTTCAGCTACAAAGTCTGAATTGAGAGTGAAAAGATCATATAAACATTAAGGAATATTTTTGTTTACTATTAATATCAAGTACATACAAAGAACAGGCTGAAGTTGCGCAGGAAGGACAGGGCCTTCTTGCACTCTGGAAAAAAACACCCAGACTAGTATACTAAGCAGAGAAGTTTCCATTTTTTTTTTTCATTAAACCCTCCCCCCTAAATTAAAATTGGCTTGCTTTAGATGTTTTTCTGTTCAGCTGCACATGCTAACTGGAGGACCCAAAGCAGGGATGAATTAAAGTGGCTGGGTTGTACCAAACCCAAGCTTTCCACAGCGGGAGTAAGCTGTTGCAGCCTGGAGCTCCCTTCAGGAGAAGGTGAAGGCAAAACGCCAAGGGACTTGAATGCCGATTCAAATTTCCCTTCCACTCACGGGACAGACAAAATCATCATCTCATGGGAACGTCCCCCTCCTTGGGCTAATCCTCTCACCCTTTGGGCACATTTCATGCAGCTGAAGGGTAGATGTCATTTTGCCAAGTGAAGGGGAATTTTAATTTCTATTGGCCAGGAGAAGGGAAAAAACAAGAACAAAAAACCCAACCCTATTCTGAACCGCTAAGCATGTGTTCAACAAATACTTCACACACAAGAAATTGCTCAGTTTGGCACACATCGCTGATAGACTGTCCAGGACAGGAAGCTATCAGGGCTTTTTCCGCAAGCTCCTAGGATCCCAAATGTACCACTAAATAATTACTCAACAAAAACAGACCTCAATGGGAGGCAAGCCCGTCAGAAGGAAAGAGCAACGCACGAGGCAGCAAACAAAGCGAGCTATTGCAGAGCGGCCTGACAAGATGAAAAGTAGAAGGAACACTCAAAGCTGAGCAGAAAGCGGCCAGAGAGGTGAAAATGAGGCATAGCCTCAAGCGGCTCGTGACCTGTAAGCTGCAATTTCATAGAATCAGTGCAATTCAAGTCTTGATTCCACGTGCCCACCCCTCCAGGAAGAGCTTCCCACTAGACAGATTTTCACAGTAAGGACAGAGCTGCCTGAAGCAACTTGTCCATGCGGTGCTTCCTTCTGTGATCCCCAAAAACTACATAGGACCACGCAGAGAGGACAATGGGAGAGGTGGATGAGCCAGTGGGGTGAGCATGTACCTGAACCAGGGACAGAGCCCTGGGAATACATGCTATTGCCCCTCGGCAGCTGGCACCCACCTCCCCAGCATGTGGACCCCCAACACACATGCAGCAGCGGAACTTCGTTTGCTCCAGACCAAGGGAGAGGTGAGGTTTTGGGGCAAAACAGACCAGCCGTACCTCTTTTGGGGACTTTCAAGGCAGCAGATTCTGGTGTTTCTGGGGAGGTTGTATCAGCACCATCTTCAAAGACCTGGATCTGCAAAAAAGTATAACAACTATTATTACAAAAAAACCCCAAAAAAACACCAAACCATAAACAGAATGTGATTAGAAAACAGGTCCGTTTTGGTAGCAGATTTAAACAGTGCAGACTGCATTTTTTTTTGGCACAGATTTTTAATTTAGCCATTCAAGCTCAGCTATCCAACCATCCTCCTTCCACAGACTTCCTGAAAACAACAAAATGGTCTTTATTCACACAGGGAATAAAAAACATTCAGGTAAAGAATAAATAAAGTCAAAACTCAGGATTGAACAGCCCAAAACACCTTCAACAGTTCCATGATCACTCTACACGGCAATCAGCTCATGAACCTTGGTCTGACAGTTATTTGAAGTTACTGACACTTGACAGAATGCTCAATTTTTATTTTCTGTGTGTTGTTTTAGCAAAAATTATTTTAAAACTCTTCCTTCTCTTCACAAGGAAAACTGCTTTTCTCTGAAACAGAGAACTTCAGTGACTCAAAATGCAATGCAGCCAACAGAGGGAGGTTTGTTTTGGGTTTTTAATCTGGAAGTTGCCCAGCTCTCTAGGGAACCCCAAGGAGGCGCACACAGAAATACTTCCAGGTTTGAGCCATGCTAAGCTATCCAAGGGTTGAAGGTTTAAGGCTATCTCTTTGTTAACTATTTTTGCACACATTTTTGCCTGTTAAATATAGAAAATAATGCTGGAAAGGATTAGATCACTTCTTGAGAAATATCCCTTCACCTTAAAAGAGCAACACTACCTGAATTGTTTCTGACAGGTATTTGCCCTATCCGTTCCATGAAAACCTTCAGCCTGGGAGCTCAGTTTAAAAATAAAAATAACCTGTAAACGTGTCCATCACAGTTTCTATTTTGGGAAGATACCAAAGTACCAGGAACATATTCTTAAACTAAAAAAAGCAAGGAGACTGAGCAAATCATGACAACCGCACCAATGCTGAGAATACTCAAACCACAGTTTTAAAAGTGAGGACAAGGCAAGCGCCCCTCGGATCATGCTGAAAGTGGGTATCTGACACAGCCAGGCGCACCCCATCTTCAGAGCGACTTGGCAACACACAGATTTTCGCAATTTTCACTAAACACAGCAGCATGACAAAACCAGACCCAAGGACTATGGAAACAGGATCCCAGGGGATCTGCTGCACCAGGTCACACAGCACAGGAGTTTAGCCAAACCAAGGGTGGGATTTTGGGCGGCATTGAGGATTTCCACCTGGTACGACTCAGGTGGCAACACCTGACTTACAGGGAGATGGCTAATGACCAGAAGGGGGCAGGAACCAGAACAGGGTTTGCTTTTGGGTTTGACTGGAGAAGCGCAACGACAGACAAGATGTGCTGCAGAAGCAGATTTAAGCTGATGAGCTCTTCTGCCAAGCAGGAGCAGAAAAGCAGCTCCACTTGATGTCAAAATCAGTGATAATGTTTCCACACACCATAAAAGAATACTCATGTTCAAAATCACTAGCCCAAATACAAGTCCCAGGCAGGCAAAATGTTGAGGTTGCCAAAAGATAAGGAGCAAACACTTGGTCGGAAATGCCTGTCTGTGTTGACACAGCTGCTCGAAACAGTGCTCCAGCTCTCTGCTAACAGGGAAACAACCAGTGAGGGGATGGTCAGAAGCAGAGATACAACAGCCCTTCCAGTGCAGCACCCACCCTCCACGCAGCAAGCCAACGTACCCCTGGCTCAAATCTTTCAAATTCTTGAAATTTTTCCATCAGTACATTTTTAAAGCTCCATAATAAATTAAAATAATACTGCTAGGCTTTATTGATGCTGGTATTACCAGTACTTATTTTTGAGATATACTTTTAAGGGGAGGGGAGAACAGAAAGTTACTTATCTGGGAAATTCTTAAAAACACTTTACGTGTGTTTAACAAGATGTGCTGGCATTGATACAGCTGATCTGCTTCATAAGCAATGAGAAAAACTTTTCTCTCTATAATTTATTTTCCCCTGAGAGAAATGATTTATTATGGACATTCAGTGGTCTGACACCGTGTGTAACCACAGGAAAGCCACCCGCTCTGCTGGGGAGGACCTAGAAATGAAATAGAGGAGGAAGCAGTAGGCATGTTTACAGCAGAGAGCACAAGCTAAGCATTAACTCTGCTGAAACGGAATCCTGCAATTTTCCATTTATAAGTTAAACCTGGTTCTTGAAAAATTAATGCCCAAACCATAACGATCACTTAGCTGACCAGCCACCCATAGCCTGGGCAGCTTTCTCCACCGCCTCTGCTGGTCTTCCGTTTTGGGCAGGCTGACTCACCGGCTCCCTAAGCCCTGGTGCTGGAAGCCCTCTGGGAAGCTGCGCTCTGCAGCAAGAGCTTGAGAAAAAGGCTGGAGAGCACAGAGCTGTGGCCCTGCAACCATTCTGCAGCTGCTGAACAAGGCAGGCACAGAAACTGGCTGCAATTTGCAATCCATGCTGGATATGGTCCTTAAAGATTGCACTCCCCTGTGCTCACCAAGTTCACCTTTCCACGCACATCACCGTTTCAGAGGGATGGTCAGTGCTACTGGCACTGGTGCATCTCCTCCGCATACACGCTCCCCAGGGATTTGCTCTTCGCAGGGAAGAGCGGGCAGAGAAACTACTTACCATCATCGTGGAAAAACAGCTTATTTTTAAGCAAACTGCATGCTCTTCAGTTGGGGACACACGAGACAGAGACCCCAACCATTCCAAGACCAAAGCAAGAAAGGGGAAGCACAGCGAGAGGCAGCTGTCGAACCCTGCAATAAGCCTCAGCCCTCTTGCCTACAACTCCCTTGGGCTGGCTCCTACAGCCCAGCAGGTTTCAAGTCCCAGGAGAAGACACTACATAGCACCCTTCAGTTTGACCCCAAATACCACAGTGCAAAGCCATACACACAGGAACCTTTGCACCACCACCCTGTTGTCGCCAGCAGATGAGATGAAAACTCCTACAAAGGCCCCGGGCGAGAACAACAACACTGACCTATCCACGCCAGCACCGTGGGACACAGGTAGCACTGCACGTCACCAGGCATCCGATGGGTGCAGAGGGCCACACTACGACTGGAGCGCATTAAGTGCCCATGTACATTCTCCCTGCGGTCTTCCAGCACAGGGTTTTCACAAGTGCTTAATGGGCAGAGACCTGCCAACAGGCTGCCCCGCATGCTGAGCTCCTCTCCAGCGACCTGGTCCAGGAGGAGTTGCACGTCCCGGTCCTGCAGACCAGAACTTTTCATTGTAAACTTCTGTGTTCGTTTTTCCAGCTGGCAGGCCAGGCAGACAGATGGTCCAAGGAGACCCAGCAAAAACAGCCCAGAAAGAGCATTCACCTCTCATCGGTGAGTCGTTACTGCACCCTCTGACCATGTGTGAACTGAAGGCCCTTCTGATGGCCAGGACAGAGGATGCTCCTGCTTCCACCTCACTCCTGCTCCTAAAACCCCTTACACTTTGTGTTCGGCTTCCGCCACTGCCACAGTCCTGGAAATGAGTCACCACGTCTGGTGGAGCAGCAGGAGGGTCTGTGGAAACCATGGCTCTCTACGCTCTGCTGCCAAAATGCTACAGGGTGGAACTTAAACCAGTCATTTGTGCCAAGGAAGGAGAAAAGGAGCTGAATGTCTCTCACCATGAGATCGTGCTTGGAGGACACTGACCTGTGGGACTCAAAAGAAGCATCCCTTTGCTACACTTGCACTGTTTGAAGATTACACAGAAGAAATTAAAATGGAAGAGACCTGTTTGTACGTAAACAAGTGCCTAGTTCCTACCTATAGTACACGAATAGCAAAAGCTCAACAACTAAATTCAAGTCACACATTTTATATGCTTTAAGGTAAACGTTATGTAATAAAAATTCTCTGACTTTAATTCCAGGTAAACACCCAGATATTGGTCCCAAACTTCATCTGCTACAGATGATGCAGCTGATAACTCTGAGGGAGCGGACAGCAGGTTCTACTTTTCATTTTGGAGGCAAAATAAAACCATTCCACACCCTCTGGAATTCACCAAACTTTTTTTCACCCAGTTCACCTGAAAATATTTTACAATGATCCCATAAACTGGGCTAATCAAGACACTCAATGAAAGTGTCACGCACAGAGAAGCTGCATGTCAAACTCTGGTAGGAGCCCAGCCTCTGGGTGAGGCTTCTGCCTGCAATTGGAGCTGTTCTGTTCCCTTGTACGATGGAAGATGGAAAGTCCCAGAAACATCACACACTCTGGGAGCAAAGGAAACTTATTTTATCCATTCCCACCCGGATGCAAAGGGCCGTTTTCCTCTGTTTAACCAAGCAACCCATGAGCCATGCATACCCGAGACAAGCCCGGCAAGCAGAGGCCGTTGCAGGGCATGCACAGAGGGAAGCGTACCTGTGACTGCCGCACAAAGATGCCGTGGTTTTCTTCACAGGTGAAGTATTTCCTGCCCTGCACAGTCCCGTCGTTCTTGCCCTTTGCTTCATCCAGGATGACACCAACCCACTTTCCCGTGGCAAACAGGGTGGCACCGACATAAGCCACAGTACCGCGGTGCCCTTTCCCGATGACTTCGACTCTGGAGCCCACCTTCAGGGGCTTGCTGCTCGCTTCCACGCTCATCCTGGTGCCGGTGCTAGATGCCTGACGACAGAGAGGAGAAGCACAGCGAGTTAAACACAGCCGGTGCAGACAGACAGACCCATGGTTCGGACATCAGCATCTCATTCCCCCACAGCAGCACCCTTCACCCCGGGTACTGCACGGGGCCACCAGCAGCCCAAGGGGTCAGTCCCCATTCACCTCCGCCGCCCTTTCTTTTTGGGAGTAAGCAAAAGGTAATTCCTTCCATTATAGCTGCCAAACAGGAATTGCAAACAATGGCAAAACAACCAATAACTACTACTCTTCAGAGTTTCATAGACACACGGGGCTCACAAACCCAATTTATAAGTTTTTTATAAGCTTTAGGGGGCACACACAACTGTGAAGTGGCAGAGGTTAGCGCAGTCATATTTGCCTTAATCTACACTTGCTCCATCAGAAACTGCCTACAGCTTTCCAGCCTCTTGATTTACATGATCAGGAACAGAAAACCCATTTCTGATATAGTTTACTTTCCTACCGCTTCTTATTGTCAGGGTTTAAGAGGAGCTGGTGGCACACCACCAGCTGCAGAAATTAGACCACCCACCCACACCAGTTTCCCAGTGCATTCACGGGACACCCTCTGCACCAGGACTCCAGGGTACCAATAGTAACAGCATTTCCTTCAGGATGCTGATTAGCAGAAAATATTGGTGGTAAATTCATTAGGCTTCCAAGGCATTATCATCGTAAGCATTAATCCACGTTTAAATTTCAGTGCACACCATTAGATTCCAAGCTTGCCATCCCTAAACCTCTCTGTTTAGGTAAAGTTAACCACATGGACCAATTCCTTTAGAGCACCACTAAGGGGGACTGGTGTGAGGAACTCCATTAAGGCATCTGAGACCCTCAGTCTTAGTTAAATTGTAATGAAGTCTGTAAGGGGCGGGGGGGGGCAGCAGACAAGTAAGGCACTTGCACCTTTTCCCCATCCCCAATGCCTCCTCCTCTAAAATAAGCCCGGGTAAAATAGATGAAGTTTATACTACACTGCCACAGAACTAAATTAACTACTTATGTTTAATTGTTTAAAAAGTAATGCTATGCTAATAGTCCATCCGTAAATTTTGATGCCTTTAAATGGCTACTACTTTTAAATACAATTAAGATGGGAGGGGGATGTCTGACTGTCTTGCTCAGTTCAAGTTCCATAGTTTAGCCTGACACTGCGGCATTGTCCTTATAGCGGTCTCTAAAATGAAGCACGCTTGGCATTTACATCATCCCATTTGTCAGTACTTCTGTTTATTGTGTAGGAAATATTTTGTTTTGATTGCTGCTGGGCCTGGCTTAAGTGAAAGAATATACTCTTTATTCAGATGAGAACAGAAGGCTGCTTTCACTCCCCCAAACCATGACACAGAAAACAGTTGAGAAAGGGCACTCTCAAGCTGATGGACGTGAAGACAAGTTTCAGCAGCAGCCAGACACCAAGTGGGCAGGTAGACCTCAGCCTGGTCGAAGAACCCAGGGTATTCTGAAAGCTTCTGGCTGGCACATGCAGAAACCCAAATCACCACTGTTAGCAGACAAACCAACAAATTACCGCCTTCCTTTGCATACTGATGTATTGGGTCTGAATGCAGAATATACCCATCACGCTCAGGAGGTTTTGTGACTAAGAACTGTCATGCCAGTTTTCCACACTAAACTGAATTCCACTTTTCATCCAAACACAATTGGCAGAAATCAAAAGCACAAAATAATCTTTTAATAAAAAACAGAATCAATCACCATTTCCCAGCAAATAAACAAAACCAAAGCTTCAAATCTAAAGACTTATGCTGCATACTCAAATAGATATCTACCAGAATATTATACCCTTTCAGTTTTCAGATGGACTAGCAATGATATTCTGTCAAATACTTGCAGCTGTAAAATCAACGTGTCCCACTTGTTATAAAAAATGAGAGCAAAACTTTATGAAAACAAGAATCTTAAAGGAAAAGCAAGATTCACCATTTAAGTAGAAAGCTTCCTGCTCAGTGATTTTAAAAACCACTGCTTTCCTTTTTATCCATCCTGGTTTGTATTTGCCATTTTAGTTTCTGGTGGCTGTGGGCAGCTGCAGTCCATGTGGGACCCATACATGTGTGAAACGACAGGAGCTGGGAATCAGAGCTGCACTGCTGCAGATGCCACCTGTCCGGTGAAGAGCATGGCTCCCCAGGAACACGCACTGCCCCAGGGGCAAGGGGTCTTACACTTGTACTAACAGTTAAATCATGGTGGAAAATCCATTCTACGAGCGTTCGCACATGACTCCAACATGTTTTGGCTACGGTTAAAACAGAGAATGCGCTTCCAGAGGAAATAAGGAAGCAAGATTATAAACTGAGGACATTGGACTTGTACCATCACAGTGTTGTCTCCAGCCAATTTGATAAATAAGGCACCTAGTTAACAGAAGCAGGCAGGTTTACTGCTAATTCACAAGGTGTCACGCTGTCTTCCTGCAGAGAAGTCCAGCTCCACTCCTGTAGACCCCTTTTTCAAATTGCAGTGGTTAGATTCTTGTTATTTTAATGACAACGTATTCCAGATTAGGCTTGGCTTGCACTGGTGACTCTCCAAATCACGAGATTGGGATCTTTCTCAGGCTATTTCTGAAGATGCTCCTGGACACCCTCTTGCAGCTCCACTGCCAGGACAGGAGCATGGACTGCGACGCTGGACACATTCAGAAACCCTTATGCCAGCAGGAGCACGCAGAGCAGATGGTCACAACCAAGGAGGCAGCCAGGGACAGGAACCCGCAGACAAAAGCCTAGGGAGACATTTCAGGAGGAGTGTAGGACAAGCTACATGACTTGCAGGAACCAACCTCTCAGCGGCATTGAGTGGGACAAGAGCCTTGGAGCACAGAGATAACCCAGCCAGGCTTTCACCAGATAACCTCACAAACAACTTCATCTTTATTTTTCTATAGCATCAGTCTGTAGAGCAGTAGCAGATAAAACGGCCTCAAAAATCAACTATTTCACCATCTCTGCTGCAGTAACATCGCATTTGGTGGTGTGGGTTGCCCGTGGGTGTCTGGGGAACTCCTTCTGCAGAGCACTTGCATGGGAGCTGTGGGAGAGCTTGTCTTCCCTCCTTTTCCCAAGCATAATCAAAGTAAAAGCATATATTAACAGTAACCAAAACACTTAGCTTTTTAAACAATCAGATACAGGATACAGCAAGGCTCCACATGACAGCTTTTCTGCCAGCAAGGACAGAGACTCCTGACATCCTTCCCTCCAGCCTCTTGCCTATTCTCCATCATGGATGACCAACCTACCAGGTGCGCTGCCCCAACCAATTTTGAAAAAATGTCGTCTCTCAAGCAGGTTTCAATGTGGCCACAGACCGACGCACACCACAAAGAAGGGACAGGCAGCAGAGATAGATGCGAGGAGTCTTGTAAGACAAATTTGCCAGTTTGGGGCAATTACCAGTGGCGTCACAGCAGAAGATCACACCACCAGTCTCCCAGGGCTGCTTTCCTCCTCATCAGCAGTCACAAAAATTCTCCAGGGAAGAAAAACTGGGACTTCACATGGAAAAAGAACTTCCTGATTTTTTTTTTTTAAACCACAAAAGCTCTTCAGGGCCTGTTTTACAAATTATGAAGCAGAGATGCATAATAAAGAAAGCAGCACAGCTTTGTTCCTTGCAAAACCATCTCCAGAGACCATCCCCTAAGAATTAGCAGCAGACTCAAATGAGTGAATCACCTCATCAGCCTATTTGGAAGTTCCACCACATTTCACTTGCAATATGCTCCGGCACCGATTTTCTGCCACAGTGACTCTTTTCCAGGCCTACAGAGGAGCGAGCAGTCCTTTAACAGAAAGAAAAGACCTTTTCCCTACATCAAACCACCCTGAGATTGCAGCGAGCTACCCAATTAGTGCAGCAGAAAGAAACTAACACCGGACTTTCCTGGAAAGGCGAGTAAAACCATCATGCAGATCAGCGCCTGGCAAACCCTTCACACCCCAGCTGTCCTGGCACCAGAAAGCCTCTGCTCTGCAGTCAAGCAACTGGAAAAATCAAAATGCAGGTAAAAGCCTCCAGGATGTGCAATTTTCCTGACTATGAATAGATACCCAGCTCAGGATTCTTCTGCAGTGGTATGGAAGGGTAGACCAAAATAATTTACATTACCACAGCAAAACACAAAATTATGCAAATTACTGTAAATCTGCAGAGTAGTCTGAAAAAACTGCCAATTCAGGTACTGTTCCCTTTTAAAGATTCATTTTGAATGAGTTCTAGCATTTTCATTAGCAAGTAAGACAGAGGGCTTTGTATTTCTTCTCGACGTACCCAGTCACTCAGGCAAAGCGTTTGAAGGTTACTTTTTACATAGTCTAACAACCAAAAATCCCCTAGGCGCCAAAAAACCCCAGTTTTCTCTCTGGAGGCACTCACAGACAGCCAGGGAAGGGGCTGCAGATATCTTCCATCCTTTATTTTGGGCACCCATCCATCCATCCCTCCCAGGCAATCAGCGCCTGCTTGCCACGGGGCGGTGGTGCTGTACCCTGGTGAACGTGGCCGCCCCGGCGCCCGCAGGCAAGCTCAGCGCTCCAGGTCATCTCCACTGGATGAGACGTGAGGTGGGTAAATAAATGGCTTTTGGTATGTTCTGGCAGGTAATTCATTGCTGCAGCATTAGGTTGAGACTAAGTCTCCGAGTCATAAACATAAAAAGGCTTTAAATTACCAGGGGTGTTGACCTAAAAAATAAACACACACATATATAGATAGGTGTCCCAGCTGCTGTGTCTCAGGAAATCCTGATAGGCACTTAGCTGCAATGAGCACCATGCGTCGGATCCCGGATGAAGGACACTTTTTCCATCATGCTGCCTACTCCTGCAGTACGTCTGCTGGCTTTGGCACACGGCTGCGTTTCTGTCCCAGGAACAACAGAACTTCACCCAAAGCTGCCGGTCAATAAAACCAAGGAAATTCAGCCTTTGGCATCCGTTCCCACCTTTAACATTTGCACACTTCAGAAGGACAGAACTAAAGTCTGCAAAGCAATATTAAACCAGTTAAAAAAAAAAAAGTAAAGAAAAAAGCTTAAGAACAACATATTCTAAGGCTGAAACACTGTGTAAGTCAAAAACAACAGCCAAACTATCATTAGCTTTAGCTCCTTTTCCTCACTTATCTCCGCCTTTCCCAGCAAAGCTCTGCCCGGACCAAAGAGGACATCTCCCTGCAGACACTGTCCGTACCCAACGGGGTGAAAGCAGCGCTGCTCTCACCCACCTAAGCAGGGCCAGCAGCAAAAAGGGCACAGTAAGGACTTTATATTTTATAGACATATTTTATAAGGACTTTAATTTTATAGAGACTGGGTCTCTATAAGCCCAGATGGGATCTCAGCTGCCCAGCAGTTGGTGCACAACACCTCTGTTGCTAACGGTGCCCACGTTCACTGGATTTAAAGCCAGCAGTGCTGGCACCCGCAGCCCCATCGTCAGTGTGGGCACATTCCCTCCACCGAGCAGAGCGACGGCCCCTTGTGCTGAGCCCAGGGACGGGCCTGGGGAAGCTCAGGCAGAGACAGAGCCGACGGATCCAAGTGCATTTCCATTCTCCACGAAAGACATGAAGATGCAATTCAAAACTCCACCCAAGGCTTAGGGAGGGCTGCAGGACCTGCAGCTCCATTGCTGGAGCAAGCCCCCTCCGCTCCACGAGCCACTTTCCACCTCCAGATATTACATTTATTTAAGGACATTTCACCTCCAGATAATGGATTTCATTAATGACAGCGACATCTCAAAAAAGTTTTGTCTTCTTTTGCCTCATGACTCCCCTCAGCCTGTATGAACAAAGGTCAGTCTCAGGGTTTACTTGTCACTCAAGCCATTAGTTAGATGTTATAATTAACACGGCAGCCAATTAATAACATACGGGTATGCATCACCACAAGAAAGTAGTAAAACAAGCCATTAGCATCCCTCTCACATGTCTGTGATCTCATTAGTACTGAATGACAAAAGTTAATGCAATTAAATCCGGCAAAAGTAGGTACACATGTTTTCAGACTCACATATAAAACTATAATTTTTTAAATCTATCAAATACGGTTTCATTTTAAAAAACAGACATAAAGTTTATTAAATCCACGGTATTCTTGTGCTGAGTGTCCTCCCTTCCCAAGAAAGTCTGTAATTTGTAATATCAGCAAGAAAGCATTTCAGAATAACTTTTTACAAACACATTTTGCTTAAAAAGTCTCGCCAAGGAACTTCTGGAGTAGCGTCCTGCCGCAGAGGGGTTTCCAGAGGGAGAACCCTACTCCGCTGTTCCTCTTCCTAAATGGTACCTCACTGTTGACAAAATTGAGAGGGTACAAATCACAATTCTGAAGTCCAGAAGCTCCTTCTCCGCTGGCACATTGTGATTTTTGGGAATCTAGAAGACAACTTCTACCAGTACAAAATTAATTGCGAATAAAATGGCAAGAATTAGACTGATTAAAAAGGAAAATTCATAAGGTGCACATCCACTCAGAGCAAGGATTTCCTAATGTAAGTTACCGCTCAGCCGCACTTAAGAAAAAAGAACAAAAAAATAAATTCGCTAAGAATAGTTAGAGAATTTAAGGGCAGCCCGGAAGTTTGAGAACAGAGCTTTACCTGTAAAATAAGGTGCAAGCATCACTGGGGAGACGGAAATTTCCAGATGGGCACATGCGAGGCACACAGCCTGGCTTCTGTAAAGCCACATGCACGGGACACACGGATCGGTGCAGCTCCCTGAAACCATTTGCAGGAAACCTTTGCCAGGTCAAACACGCTTCCACCTCCACCCCACGAACGCTCCGATTCTGCACACAGACAGTTACTGGGAGCCCCCGCCTGCGCAAAGGATTGATGGTGCTCCAGATAATCTGGGCAACACACAGTACCTGCCCTCAAGGCAGCACCTTCTCCTCCACAGCAGGAGCCAGCAAGTTCCCCCGGCCAGTCGGTCAACCCAAAGCAAGAGAGTGGCCCCTGCACAATAACACCTTGGACCCCGTGCCTCCTGTGAGCAGTTTTTACAAGTTTTACTATTTTCTGCGGATCACACTGTGCATAAACCAGGGTGTAGAGCCTGTGCTCACATGTCCTTACGCAGTCAACTTAATGCAATGCCGAAACATCTTTCTGTCACTCTGTGGTCACACAAAAGGCCCTGCTGCAGTAACGGAGTGAGTTATGGTGGGTCAACAGGGTGGACATGGTGCTAATTGGAAAAAAAAAGTCTATTTCTCTACTTTACAATGCCTGTGAAGGTACGTAAGTATTCTGTACTCACTCAACCTGCTGGGACACAGCACAAGGGGTAGAAAAGGACTTCAAGGGGCTGAGTAAGGTTCACCCTAGAGCTTTGCACCAGAGCTGCAGCTTCCCAGGACCCAGCAGAAACAGGACAGGATCTCAATCATTGTTCCACAAGATCATTAGCGTCACAGCTGGGGCTTCACCTGCTTCTCCCAGCACCACTCACTGCAGTTCAAACTGAGAAGCGCTACTACACTCCTCTGCATCAAAGCAGATCTCACACCAAACTACTTCGCTCCGATATCCCGTTTAATACGTATATCATTGCTGCAAGATCCATTCTCAAATTCAGTAACTGTTCTTGAGCTTAACATGAAACTGTGACTCTGAAGAGCACAGATAACACTGAAGTAGGGCTGTATGTTCTACAAGTAAGTCTGGCCAACACAATAACCCACCAAAACTTATATACTGAAGGTCCATTTGTCAATCAGCACTAATTTTGTTTCCTGAATTCTTAACATTCAGACAAGAAGGGAGAGCAGAGAAAAAGCTTCTAACATATTCTTGCCCTTAAGACAAGGTGATGGCTCTCTAACTTTTGTTTCTAACTAATTAGAAGTAAGACTGTGGGACAGGTTGCACTGCTCCAACATGAAGATGACAGTGCACACTGTTTGCCGACATCATCATGGTCTTAAGTTCAGGAGCTCGCCATGCGCACAGTGCCGGGGAGCATGGTTTAGGTACAACACACAGGTTTGCTCTAACCAAAACCTTAAGCAGCAACTCAGACCCAGAGCTGCAGAGCCAGGTGAGCCACAGGGCCAGCTCCCCGGACAGGGATCTCTGCCGTCCTTGCCTCGGGACAATGCAGCAGGATCAATATTTTCTTTTTTTCACGTTGCAGCTTGACATGACCCACGCTGCTGTCAGTCTGATGTCAGACTGATGCAAGGATCAACCTGATTTCGCCAATGACTCTGTCTTGCCTCAGCTCTCCAGTGTTGCTGGACGAGCCAGGGGCCAATCTGCCTAGCTCAACTCGAGACCAGTATTCTCATGAAGATTCAAAACAGCGTGACTACCATAATTTCAGATTTCAAAAGGAAACTGTCCAAACTGGAAATAGTGCATCCCCATTCACCTTCCCAGCCAGATGACCACAGGCTGGGGACCTGATGGCCTTCCGGAGCAGAGACAGAAAGGCAGAGACAGGTCGGCAGTGGGCCAAGGAGGCCAGTGCCCACCTGCAGCCATTCCTCTTGGCTGCGATCACGGTCCCTTGCCAACTGCAGGGGAAGGAGGTCGGGGTGAGAGACACCACAATCTTGGGGATGGTCATCCTTGGGGACACCGGTGCACAGCAGCCTGACACAGCAGCCGGTGACACAACCCAGAACTTCCTTGGATCTCCAGACACAGCACAAAGTGCCAGTTCCTCTCTGATCTCTTCTTAAGAGCCAGAGCGCGTCCCGAGAGCTGCACCTCACACACTGCAGGGTCTACCCTTGGCAGGCTCCATCTTCAGGAAAACCAAAAGACAAAACTTCAGACGGGGCTGAGTTTCAGGAACTCTTCCCCTGCCACCAGTGACCAAAAGGTCATCTTCTGCCAGCACCCAACGAACAAAGGAGGCGTAAGCATCCTCTCTGATCACATCAGCCTTTCCAGCAGGCCACACTGGTGCTCTGGATACCTGAATTTTGGGCACGGAGAGCAAGGTGGTGACACACTGATGGTGAGTAAAGAGGATGAAGGAGCAGAGAGTTGTAGGAAGCTCCTACAGACCACAGGAGGTGGAGAGGAGGTGTATGCACACGAGGCCAGAGTCACTCCCCAGGGCCACTCACCCAATGACAGACTCTGAATTAGGCAGGAGCCCTCAGGAGATCTGTGTAAGCATCAGTGCGGACAATTCATAACAGCTCAGTCATCACTCCCATGCAGTGATGGTCTAAAGGGTGAATAAGATGCTAAATTACATTAAATGAGAAATTAGTGTACTCTGATAGTAGAGGCAGCATTCGCTGCCCCCGCTCTCCCAAACCTACATCGTAGAGTACTGATGGCCAACTCGGAAGCCACAAGAAGGTGCACAGGGGGAAGCAGTGAGGATCAGGCAGCCAGAGAAGCAACCAGGAATGCTGACCCACCAGAGCAGCTGTCACCGCCTACGCAGCACCAGGCCAGTCTCCAGCAGGACAGTCTCTAGACAGGTGGCATGGAGGAAGCCACCATCCCAGGAGGAGCTCCTTGTCCTGCTCAGCAGGCAGACAGGGACAGGGCTGGACAAGAAACCTCCTCCAGGTCAGGAGCGAGCCGCATGGACTGCACTTCAACTGCCCACCACCTCCCCCTGAACAGCTGCCTACCTGGCACTGCGTTTTCCTATTTTTACCCCCGTTCAAACTATTACACACATTTACAGACCATTTCCTCAGTTATTTGAAGACACTGGTTATCAGTCACTGAAAAATGGATGCAATTCCAAGTGACTTGACTTGTGATTTGAGCATGATTTGGGTCACTACTGTGTTTCATCTGAGCATGACGGTTTCCGCGTTTTGCTCCATTATAGCGGATAACCCAAGGAATATTTATTGTACTCCTTCCAGAAGCCAGACTCACATCATTACACCAGCACACACGGACGCCTCCCTCCGTGCAGATATGACTAATTGAACCTCAAACTGTCATTCAAAGTACAGATCAAAAGTTTCAGGCGAACCTTGAAGACAGCAACCACCTCTGAAAAGCTCCCGTGATGAGACTCACGACTGCAGGTTAAAATGCTCTTAGCCACAAATTCAAGACGTGACCCAACACAGCTGGAACAAGGAAACACTTGGAAATAACTCTAGTTTCCGTTAAGTCTAGTTATTGCTGAATAGATAGTGTGTGGTGCTGCCATACCGCCCCTATTGAAAGGAGGGGATTACCCCAGGATTAAGAGCAGACCCGTCAGCGGGTGACATGGTGGGGGTGGCTACCGTCTCACCCAGCAGAAGCCGGAGCAGTGCGGGTCTGCTGCTGTCAGACATGCAGATGAGCCAGCAAGATGTCGCCAGGATGAAGCCCCCACTGTGGAAACACTGCCATGGTACTGAATTCATCCTGCTCAAGGCTGGGAAGCAAGAAGTCAAATGTGGACGGTTGGGGTGTTTCTGACTGCAATGACACCGGCCACAGCGCTGGTGTACAACCACGCATCCCTAAAAGCCTTGTATGGACACCGCCAGGATAGCCAGTCAGTCCAACCCAGCCAGAAGGACTGGCACAGCTTCAGTCCCCACGGTACCGATTTCAAAACGCAATTGAGTAAAACGCAGATAAGCCTGCTCGCATCCATGAGATACAGCTGCCGTCCTGCCTGACCGAAATTCAATGCAGTTATCAGGACAGAACTGTCAAGACTCAGTTTGAAATTTCACCTCCTTCACCCCACTCCCCCTGACTGAAAACAGCAACATTTAGCAAACGCGGAGTCCTGGAAGCTAGAGCAGCTGGCCTTCACACACCCGCAGACATCATTTCCCAGCCCAGGGGAGCGCGCCGCAGCTGCATCCCCACACGGAAACACACTTTGACCCTGCAGAGGGTGGGTAAAGCAACTTTCCAGGCGCACGTTATCACCGGCAGCCCCGAGCCTTTTTCTGAATGGCAGCCGCTCCGTTCAGCAGCCTGTGACTACGCAAGCAAATCGCTTCGGCCAGAGACCAAATCACACACGCACACCCCATCGGTGACGGGCGGCTCCGGGCTCGGTGCTCTCGCACAACGCCCTTGCCCAGGCAGGCAGAGGAGTCGCAGGTCACATTCCTCCAAGGGGCTTTTTCGGGCAGCCCCCAGGCTGGACACAGACCAGACATGAAGGGGGTGGTGGGAAGGGGTCTGGCCTCCCCAGCTCTGCCGAAGCGCAGCCCTCCCACCCCTGGAGTTACAAAGCACTCTGCCAAGTTGGCAAGCACCAAGTAACAGAGACGCCGAAAACGCACCGCCCGGTCCTCAAAACAGCGAGTGTCTGGGACACAATGTCACCACACCAGCGAGGAAGAACAAAACGACAAAGAAAGAAACTCCAAAGAAAGGCCTTGCTGTAGGGCCGGTGCCGGGCTCCAGTTCTGCTGCCCACCGCACAGCCCAGGGTTAACTGCAATATGGTAAAACCTGGAAATGATTTTCAGGCACTCGGAAGCTCAGTATCTCACCATGCAACCTGGAAAATAAGCAAAGAGGAAGGAAAAACACGATACAGAAAGGAAAACAACCCCGAATCTTTGTGCTGAAAAGCCCTAGAAAGATTCTGTCATCACCGGAGGCTCAGCTGACACCTCATTGCATTATCAGTGAGAATTAACAGCAAAGACAGACTAACTTAAAATCAAAAGGACACATCCGCTAATATAATTCAGACTATTTATCCACCCACCGTATATCATAATAGATATTGTTGGTGATGAAGATATCAAATTCCAGAAATAGGAAAGCACAGGAAACACAATCTAGATTTCAGCATAAAAACAGATATATTTTTCATTGCAACAGATAGCATTAAGATACATTACAATATTATCTAACAGCATAGCCAGGAGTTTGTAAATAAGTTTCCCTCCCCCCAACTTACCCGGCTGTATGTGTGTCTCTTGCTCTGGGCCATGCTGCCGCTGGCTTTTCTCTTTATTTTAAAGATTTATTATTTTTAGATAATGGTCTCAGTTCATGGCCAGCAGTAATTCAGCAGAGGTTTTTCACGTTTCAGCCGATCTAACCATCCCTGTGTCCCCCTGGCGAGGCTCTGCTGGGTCACAGAGAAAGGGGAAAAAGCCCTTTTCTGGCAGAGGATTCTTTAATACAGGGATATACAAAAATCCAGCCCAGCTGATGGAGACTACTCTGCGCTAGTGCTGCTCCAGACTTGTCACCGGCGCTGCCAGCTCGCTGGGTCCTAACGCTACCCGGCTGCGGATGGAGCCGCAGGAGGAGAGGCAGCCGGCCTCGGCTCAGCCACCACAAGGCCCCGTCGCGGCCACCACTCGCCGGGACACCAGGGAAGACAAAACCTTCTCCTGCTCGTCCTGCCTGCTGGGTGCTGGGCAGGGATCACCCACGTTTCCTCCTGCCAGGAGCCAACCAGGACACCCCTGTACATGGCCACAGCAGCACTCGGGCGTGCCTCCCACACTCAATCCTGTCCCCCCTGCCTAATATCAAGGTTTGACCCCCATCACACATACCTTGCTTTCCCTATCTCCCATGGCACTGCATTCCTCCATGGCAAAGTTTTGAGGAAAAACAACGCCATGATGCACGTCGTGGCCCCAACACCCCACGGCCACGTAGGGCACCCCGGCATTGCCGGGTGAAGGCGGGCACACAACCACGGCACGGGCAGATGGGAGGCACGGAGACCAAACAGTTAATCGTGGGGCAATTTCTTTTTTTTTTTTTTTTTAAATCAATAATTGTTCTTTCCCTGGTTGATCTGAATAGATGTCTAATTAAAGTCATCAGCCCCTCTTCTCAGAGCTGTCTGCAGCGTTAATTGCTGCCTGTGAAACGGCAAGCAGGGCTAACAGAGGGGCTCTGGCAAGCCACCATGCCGAGCCACCTCATGCTGCCCCTTCCTCTGTGGCTGCCACACACCAGCACCCACCAGCAGCCCGGGACCCTGCACCCAGCCATCCCCCACCGGGACACCAATGCACACGTCAGTCTCCGAAACAGAGGCCACACCACGGATTTTTACGATTGTTTACATCCTATTTTAGCACCTGATTGCAGCGACCATAATGAAGGCAATGAACTATCTGAAGGGAAAACAACAATGTCATCAGGAAGTTTTTAAACAGGTGAAAAGGAACCTGCTCGGGGAAGTTCTTGACAGGTCAATATGGGGGCTGAATTTTTCAAATTACTAGTATTAATGAATGAGACCAACACTTGTACCCCATGGTCCCTTATCTCCTGCACAGCTGCAAATGACTCCCAAGTATTCCATGAAAGGCAAACAAGAAATGCAAGCTTCACATCAGCTGTCTTAATGCCCGCACCTGTGCTGAAATTTTGCTTTAGGAACTGTGAGTGAGGCAGAAAAGTTTGAAAACCACAGATATATGCCACAAAAAAACATAGCATGTCACTGAACAAGGGGTGGCACATTCAGATAGAGGGAGACCGGACATCTCACAGAATGAACTAGGTGGCCTTGAAGGATACAGCAACTGCATTCAAGAGAATGAACTTTAAAGGCATGCAGTGAGGATGAACAATAAAAAAAACTTAGCCAGCAACTAGGCCTTTATCACAGGAACAACCAAGAACTCAACCAGAGCAACCCCCAGACACTCGCTGATCACCAGAGAGCTAGAAACAGCCCAGGGTGAGCAAACAGTCAAATAACCGCAGCTGCCGGGCAAACGGGGAGCGGCACTTCCCACCGGGCAGGAAAACCCTGCCACTGCTCCAGGAGCCCACTTTGAAAAGCTATGGGGCTTTTGTCAAAAGACAATTATATTTCTCATGCAAAGCACAGGTTAAATTATCAATCGGGTACACGCACTACAGTCAACAAACCTGTTCCACAGTTACTCCAGATGGCCAGCAAAGGGAAGGTTAAAATCTGTCCATCATTTCCTAAGCAGTCTTCTGCAGAGACATGAGTATCTGAGCTGAAGTCGTTTTTCCCCCTCTCTACACTGTTTTAAAGGAAACAGTTACACATACAGAAATCCAACACAAAAGTTCCTGGAAGTTACAAAAAGGCAAGAGTATCTTCCCATTCCCCTCAACTCTGTCAGCTTTAGGAGAGATCAAGGACATTGGGTGCCAAAAGCTGCATTATTTGAACAAAACCCTTATCAAACACAACCAAAACTAGTCAAACACAATGAAACTATGAAAAAGCCAGACTAGCATCACCTCAGCTAGCCCTGCGCCCACGTGCCTGAGCCAGTGCCACAGGAGGAACCTGATCTCCAGCCTCTCTCATCTTTCCCATGTGTTATAAATATATTTTGCATCTGTGTAATATCAGGTGAAGGTTCCCAAAGAAAGCTCTTCAGGAAAACCTCCAGTCCAGAGAAGGACAGGCCAAACCACAGCGATTACCAGAAGACAGAAATGCAAAGCAAGACCCAAGGAAGCTGGAAATACCAGACGGTGATGTGTCAGCTGATCAGAAACAGGCAGTTTGTCCCAGATCAGTTCACTCCGCATTTCTCTACCGACCATAATATGAACAAAGCCAACCACTTTGGGAGGAGGATGGCAGTATTACCCCTGCACTGATCCATAAACAAAAAGGAGGGGTGGAAGGCATCACTGCAACAGCCCCCAGCAGTGATGATGGTTTCAGAGCATGGGGTGGGGGGTTCCTGTTCATATTGCAGACCAATCCAACAGTTGCGGGACAAAGAAATCCCCAGACTAAAAATACCCCTTCTGTCAGCTTTCCCTCATTCCTCTGCAAGGACTGTGCACGCGTAAGGGCTCCCTGCTCTTGCTCAGACTCACAAGACAGGGCTTTTTTGGTTCCTCTCTAACAAATATTAACCCCAAATTTTTCCCTTTTAGAAAAATCCATCAAGTGCTTTTAACCAGAGATGGAAGCATCACCTCCAGCTTCAGAAGTCTCCAGCAAGTCACTGCCAGAATCTGGGAGGTTACATTGGAGGAAACCACCATATTTCACCTTTTTCTAATATTCTTCTCCTCTGCAGCCGCTACCGGCCACTGTTAAGACAGGCTCCTGGTTGAGATGGACTTTGGCTCTAACCCAGAACAGACGCTGTGCCGTGCTCTTCTCCAGCACAAACTACATCTGTTCAATTTATTGTACTTTATTTCCTATTTAGCCACGGTCCACTGGATTTTACCAATGAAAGAGCTATCTACAGGCTGTATCTCTGCAGAACCAGGAAAGCCCGGAGCACTTCCCTCTGACCTGGAGATGCAGCAGCGCACTTCCAAGTCTCCGGGAGACTGGAAGTCTGGCACACGCCTGACCGCAGAGCCCCACACACAGCTTGACTTCAGTCCTGGCTCGGGAGCAGAGGTTGCCACTTGCCTGTGCCACAGCAACAGCAGCAGACAAACTCAAGGACCAAACGGGCGGCTGGGGCAGGAAAGTCCTTGGCTGGGCAAGAGGGAGGTTGGCAGGGCTGCTGGAACATGTGGGAGCAACGCTGCTCCTGCAAGATGGGGGCTGCCTACCATGGGGGCTGCCCACCATGGGGCTCAGCAGGCACGCGGGATCAGATGATCACAGGGTAACTCGGAGCTGTGCCCCCTGTATCAAGAGAAACCGGTTAATGGTGTTCAGGGATGGGAGGAGCGCCGGGGGAAGAGCTGATTGCGGCTGCTTTCACGCATTTAGTTTAATACACGAGGAAAAAGGTTCTTGTGATCAAGGTGCGGAACAGACTCAGGAAATCTGGACTGTAAATACCAAAGTTTTTTTCTGTTTTCCTGTGCAACCTCTGGGCCTCCAAGGCTGGGGCAGAGCCAGAGGAACAGCTAGCTGTACCACGAGATGTATGAAAACTGTGGACGCAGCCCTTGGCTAAACAAAGGGCACGGCCATCTTGCACAAATATTTGAAGGGTGCCAACCCCAGCAGAGCGACAGTGTTGTTTACATTCAAATAAGAGGCTGGAATGACAAGCAGGGAAATCAAGTTAAAGAAACCCTTCATGCAAGTACAAAGAAAACCGGGAAACAGCCACAGAATTTCACATGGAGTTTACAAAGTGCAGAAGGGTGAACAGTCCTGCAGCAGCCTGGGAACGGGTGACATGGAACACTTCCCTCTCTCAAGGGACAGGAACTTAGCACTGTTCTTCCCGCAGAGCCCTAGGAACAACAGGATATATTCTGAAACAAGCAAAATACTCATAAATGTCAGGAACACTTTCCTTCCAGCAAGGCCAGCTGTAGCTAGAAGAGTGTTTTTTTCATTTAAAAAAGAAAATTACAAATGCTACATGGCTAATTTCTCCCTCTTCCCCAGTCCTAGAGTTTTCCACATTAAACCTGAAGCGGAAGGGACTTTTCCCCCTCACGCACACACAATTTTTCTCCCTGAAGCATCCCCACAGAGCCCACTTTGCCAGTCAGCTCAGCAGCCGGTACCCTAATGACTGACAACCAACCGGCAGGCGGTGGGACACTGCAGACCCGCCTGAGCTCCCATCGCCAGCATGAATGAACGAATTTACATCAAATTGCCCAATTTACCCACAGCGTCACCCACAAAAGCAGCAGTGATGGAAATCAAACCTGGGTGAATGAGGCAGCATGAAGGAGTATGCAATGAAGATACGTCCGGTAAGAACACATACCGAGTTTCTAATATCCAACTGGGGACTCATTACAGTTTCATTGGAAAGCTAAAAACAGTTACGCAAAATTTGAAAACATTTCATATTTAAAACAAGGCTATGATTAACCCCAAGAAGGGCAATAAGTTAGTGGCAATTTTAAGCTTCTGCAGTCTATACAAAAGCTGCCAACAGAGAAAGGGGAAGAAGCCTCAATTCCAGGTCACTGAAAGCCAAATTAAAACATTAGAGAACATTCAAGTTACTTGCTCTAGCACGGGCAGGCTCACAGCAGTCAAAGCACGCTCTCCCCTCGTGACTCCAGTGCCAAGGCTGGAACCTGCCTTCAGTTTCAAAACGCCTCTGAAAACACGCAGTGCTACAGAAGGACTGAACTACGGCAGATGGTAGTGACTGCCAGCGATGCTCCACCAGAGTCCCTGAAAGCTTCCCATGGAACACAGAAATCCTACAGCTGCTGAAATAGGTCAAGAACGAGAGCAGAGCCACCTGCACCGCATGCTGATGGAGCACCTCTGCCTCTCAAAGACACCTGCCCTTGGGAGATGCCAAACTTCAGCACACACCAAGCCACCCTAACCGACCCGAAGTCAGCAGCCAGGAGGCAGCTGGGGAAAAGCTGTGAGAGCGGCAAGAAATGTTTGTTCCCTCCATGAGCAAGACACAGGAAAGAGATCCCGACAGCACTGTCTGAAAGTGCCAGAGCCCAGCACCTGGAGTGCGCGGTGCCCCACCAAGTGTCCCCGAGCTCTAGGGGAGCAGTCACTGCCGCCCTCCCTCCCCTGCTGCAAATGCCATCCAGCTGGGAGGACCACGCTGGAGCCAACGCACGCTGCTGGAGCAGACTTCCCAGGAGCCTGACCCAGCTGGGAACCACCGTCCCCACAGCACTTGAAGGCTCTGTGCTCCCTCCCCCTCAGGGACTCCAGCTTCCCATACCCACCTGACAATGGAGGATGTGTCCCACAACCCTGCTTTTCCCAACTCTACCGGTGGGTCCGCCATCTGCCTAAAGGCACAGTGCCTTCCTACCCTCCTCCTCCCACCCTCACAGCTGGAACGCTCTGGTCAGCAGGTGAGGGATGCGCCAAGTCTGCTTGGCTGCAGCGTTGGAGGTTCTTTACATCCCCAGACCACAAGGAGGACATCAAACATACCAACTCCAACCCTTCGCATTGAGATTTCCTAAACCCATACTGAAATAAGCGTAAACAAAAACACAAGAGCCTTTGAAAATGAGTTTGTGAACAGGTGTAAGCTGAACATTAAAATCAATGTTTTGCCAACCAGGAAGATACAATATTGACACCTTCAAGAAGAAACCATTTCTTAACATAACAAAGTTACATAGCACCATTCACCATTTTCTGTTTTCACTTCTCATTTAATAAGTGAACCTTGGATGAAAATTAAAACTTGACGGAAAGACAAGAAGCCAAGTTTAGACAGTAGTTTTATTAGTTAACTGAAACTGCATTACATGAGGATATATAAAGCTTTCTGTAATTAAAGCACTCTGAAACAGTCTTAAGCTATCAGTGCAAACAAGGAAGCTATCCATAAGATGAAGCTGGCTGTTGGTTGCTACAGCCTCTGTAGAACCAGTAGATTTTGGCCCAAAGCCTGCTCTATAAAGAGGAAAACAATTTATTTATTTTTTTCCCCAAACTCAGACACTGTCATTTTTCAACGAACGGCTGTTTCAACCAAACAAAATAACTAAGATGAATAAATCTTCCTGGCACTGCCAGAGGCTGCCACAGCTACCAGAAATTACAGCATCCCCTTTTCCACAAAAGCATACCCAGTTTTCTGATTCATGTTAAAGCTTTGAAATAAATTTACTGTTTTAACATCCTTTAATAAATCTAGTTTAGCAAATCACAGGAAATGGCAGCCTTAATAAAGGCTATGGCCTCGCCTCTTACTGTGTGAAACCCAGCCGCGCTCAAGGCAGCTCCTGCCCAGTTCATCCTGCAACTGCACACGATAAACCCCAGGCCTCTGATACACCCCTGGCATAGTTTATTCCCAAGGAACATTAGCTACTGGGTAAGCAAGCTACCTGCCTCCAGATCCACCCTCACCTCTTAGAGTACCAACAAGAAAATTTCTTGTTATAAAAGGGCACTGTGTGTCCCAAGCAGGGACGGTTCTAGCAGATTTTGGTGATGAAAAGACTCAAGAACAAGGACATGCAAAGGCAGTGCGTTGAGCAGGGGTCGGCACACCAGGGAAGGGACCAGTGCAGTCAGCAATAACCCCAGGGTGCAGCACAGCCCCTTCTCAGGCATTTATGAGGCAATAACACATACCGTAGAAGCTGCCTGTGTGTTTGCTCACAAATCCAATTCAGATGATCTCAGGAGACGTGCGTGCACACGGGAGACTGAACTAGATCAGCTTGCGGCATAATTCACACATCAAGATCATTCTCGCCCAAGTTTGGGGCAGTCTTCATTCACCTGCAAAAGAGCGGCAAATGTTACAGATGTCCACACATCACACTCTATGCGTAAGGCACTGGTGCTGCACCACCCTTCCTCCCCAGGGACACAGGCCATCCTGCATGCTGGTCACAGCAATACCTTTGTTAGGACCCATAATGATTGTCTCGTAGCCACCCAAACTCTTGATGTAATACACATCATTACAGATAAAATATCATTAAAAGGCCAAAGGATGTTCCGTTCAGAATGTTCACAGTTTTTGCCGAAATCTGGGATAAGAAACAGTCCACAAGCTGAGTGGCTTGAACACTAACAGCTTATCCAGTTTAAACAAACTGAGCAGGAAGTTTAAAAAACCTCAAAAAACTCCACATTATTTATTGAGGAAGAGCAAAATTCCATCTTTTATATATATATGTGCACACCTCCCTATGAAATTGCTTCAGCAAAGCTTCTTTTTCATTTATAAGCAGCTTAGTTTTCCAGCAAACTTGCGTTCAGAAAAGAAATTCTAAAAACAGGAGTTTAGGGTTCTGTCTTTATTGTGGTAATATAAACCGAGGTTGAGTTTGCTGAGTTTAAGACTTTTTTAATTAAACTCTAAGCTACGCATACTCCCCTCAAATGACCTGAAAGTCAGCCTGGGTTCTTTTCTACTCTTGCCTGAAAAGTGGAAAGTTTGCAAGGAGAACTCTGTCTGCCCATTTATACCTGTACCAGCTCCCTCCTCTTTGAAGTTCATTCTCGGTTATGAAAGTCAGCACTGTTCAGCATGATGGGAAGGTGCACAAAAGGCCAATTTTAGCCCTGTAGCTGGTGTGCAAGAGCCAGAGTAAATCCAACTCCAGCTCCTGTCCGAGCACTGCTAGTAGGAGTACAATCTTATTTCTGTCTCCCAAGAGCCACCTATATGAGGCCAATAATGCAGAGAAAAACCTGCTGGGCCAGTAAAAAGCTCAATTAGAAGTTCTCCTTTGCAATGATATCCACTAATGAATGACAGATACCACGCTGCTATAGTGAGACTGAAGCCCACCACACTAACCATTACAGCACCATAAATTCCTTGTGCTTTCAATGTGTTTGTATCCCAGCACGTCCCACTTTATTTGGACCACAGAGTATCGCTCGTCCTGTCCCCATACACCTACGGCACAGGAAGGTTCTCATCCGCAGCTTGGGCTGCTGCAGACCACAGTCATGCAGGCGCTTGACCAGCCACGCTACTCTCCCTCTATCAGTGGCATTCACCACCCAAAATAAAGCACTTTAGCCTGTATTGCTTGTAAACAACATAAACCAAGGCATTTTGGTGTTTGAACCATGAGTGCCTGACGGTAAGAGACAGGGCTTGCAGGGATAGGCAACCATCCTATCAACCAGGGAAGAGAAACCAGAAAACACCCAAGCCTCATGCCCCCGCACCCCAGTGCTTGGCACAGCACCCGGGACACGACAGCAGGCCACCCCCCGAAGGCCACGCTGCCACCCAAACACCAGGAGAAGGTTTTTTCAGGACCCCTCGCCTATTTAAAAACAAGCCGTAGGAACCGGGTGTCCACTGCAGTGCTTCCAAATGCTGCCCCCATGCGCGGCCGAGGGTGCTGGAGGGGGGGACACGGCCGACGCCCAAGCCCAGCACCGTGCTCGCCGCAGGGCGCCCACCCCAATTTCCGAGGGAGAATCGATCCAAGGCACTAGGACCCGGAGGGCGGGCGCTGCGAGCCTGCGCCCTGCACAGCTGCATCACTGCACAGCTTCAGCCGCAGCAGCACCGCAGCCAAGGCAGGCAGCCGCCACTCAAGGACAGGGGGGAGCACACTCCAGTTGATGTTTCTTACACCATAAATTTAATGGTTTTCTTTTTAGCTAAAACTGAAACTCTCAGGATTGCAATCAATACACCAGCAGCACTGCCGGGAGACGGTAACCACAGCAACAGACCGAAAAGCAAAGGATGCTGCGGACCAGCCCCGGCTCCCCAGTAGCAGGAGGAGGTCAGTCGATTTCAGTTCATCTCCATCAAAACTACTCATTCATTATTTCACAGCTGAGCACCCTTCCATAGCCATCGAGTCCCAGCCATCAACGTGTCTATGTCATTTAGCCTTCACTGTGTTTAATTATACCAAGAAAAGCTGATTTAAATACATGCCTGCTCTGCTTTATTGCTCAAAGCTTTAGAACAATCAAAACTGTTTATTCCTTGTGAGACTTTGATCAACTGCTGGAAAAGCAGCTGGCGCATTTCAGCATTTATACAACTGTCTTTGCTTTCTTTTCTGAGCTATTATCATCCTTAATGAACTTCTCCACTCATTATGGAATTCCTGGCCAGCACGCCCCCTTTCCCTGAGTGGGCAGGTAACTGAGGGCACCCACAGCGAGGCACAACGCCACGTCTCACCAGTCTGAGGTGGCACTATCTGGGGCTACAAGTCATTTGACAAGCCATAAAAACCAATTAATCAAAAACCCAGCAGAAAAACACTTCTCATTGCGCCAAGAGGAAGATCTAGCCAAAGAGCTGCGCGCCTAGCTACAACAGTCCCTGCATGCTTACGGTCCATTTTCTTCCTTACTGTTTTGCATTCTTTAGGTATTTTTCAAACAAGCAAGACAGACTTGCAAATTTATTAGGAATGGGTGCAAAACCCTCCCACAAGTCCCGCTTGGGATTTGAAGCTTTATGGTGCATTAGTACAACGCAACCACCCAAAGGAGAGCCTCAGCTCCTAATGCCGTAGCTCCTGAAGCTTCCCTTCTATTAAAAATAAACAGAGAAAAATTGCTCATTGCTCCCCCCCAAACATTTTTAAGGAACTTAAAAGTGCCTTGAGTTTGATTTAGCAAGGCACCCTCCTGAGCGCCTGTGAAGTAGGTCACAGTCACTGTCTCAGCTTCACATTTGGGAACTGAGGGAGAAAGAAAAGGAAAGAAGAAATTGGTCCAAGGTCACACAGCAAGACCTTGACAGGATCTTAAAAAAAACCCAAACACAACACTCACATCCTATTTAAAGAACAGCCCTTCCTGGTGAAGTCAATGGCTAATAACAGAGAGCTCCACCAGGCATGCTCAGGGAACCTCTTGTGCCAAACATGAATGGACTGGGAGTTTTTGTTAACAAAAATGAATAACAAAAAGCGTGGTGCTGAGTTTTGAGCCCATCTCTGCAACGCTGCAGAATGCAATGAGTCTACGGATGGAGAGGCTGCACTTGATGCACATTGCAGGAGCTTATCCTGTCTGTGAAACCAGCCATGATTTACTGAAATACCGTATTGTCAGCAAAGCCACAAAGAAAGATTTTATTTATTGAGAAGAGGTTTAGAACCCATAGAGGTTCTCATCTGGCAGAGCCGCTGGGTGCAGCCCAAGAGGACAACCCCCAGACAGCTCAGCTGCAACACAACAGCCGCACGTCACCACCCTGTGTTTCATTCTCACCCAAAACTTACTGCTTCAATGCAGTGAAAGACCCATTTAACAGCGAAAGCCTGGCGCGGACCCTCAGCTCACACACACCTGGCAAATATTTTGGGAAACTCCTCTGGGGGAGGCTGGCAGAGGAGACAGCAGCGCTGGTGAGCATGGAAGAGGGATTACAGTGGTGTCTCTGGGAGGGGAATGCAGCAGCACTGGGGCCAGCCTGCTCTCCAAGAGTTCACATCCTCTTGGAGCACCACTTTATCCCTAGAACAAAGACACGGCTCTCTCCCTTTACAGATCCATCTCTCTGCACTGCCGGGGCATGGGACAGGCTCTTCCACCACCCCAGCACAAAGCCACCACAGATGTGGGGCGACACCACGGCAATGCCAATGGCACAGAGCGCCAAGCAGCCACAGTATGCTTGGACCAAACGCAAGGGACACTCTGTGACACGGTTCAAACATGGGGCCTGTGTCCCTCACGCTGCAGAGGAGAAAATTAATCCCTTCAGAATAATCAGAACCATTCAAGGTACTGATTAAACACAGCAATGCCAACTACCAGTGTTATACGTGGGCAGACACACAGCTTTTGAACACACACCCTACATCCTCATGGACTACAAACTGAGGTACGTGGCCCAGTCTTAATTCGATCAGTCAATTATTCAAATATTCCGCTGACTAGCGAGGGCTCCAGTTTGTACTCTCATGCACCCCACAGACAGAATTCTTAGCTAGAACAGCTATACTGTATCTTTACTACACTATACGACAGAAAATATTTATCCATAACAATTCAGCTTTTCTTCTTAGCCACAACAATTCAGCTTTTCTTCTTAGCCACTAAACAGCCATAACATAAATAGGCAAATTAGGCCACTGATCAGTTATCCAAAGGCTGAGTTATTCCTCCAAAATCCTCCTCCAAATCCAAAATTTTCCAATCCAATAGCTGACCCCTTCAGCTTATGCAACTTATGGTCCTTACTAAATGCTATTTCTTAAATCTTTTCTTCATTTCTAATAGTGTTTTGACTCAACCTTTAATTTAGAAACAAAGTTTCATCCAGATGGGGAAGATGCAGGTTATCTGTACGAATTTCCCAATCCCTAGCATGGAAACCTTCACAGGTTAGAACAGCTCTGTGAGTGCTACATGCTACTGGGAAGGGCTGGAAACCACACTCTGCTTGGAAGCAAGATTTTCTTGTGTTTCACAAATAAGAAGCTACAGCTCCGCAAACGTTTAAAGTTCACGTTAATGGTTACGACTGCAAAGCGAGTTCTATCTTTACTGTGCTAGCAGAAGAGCTTCCACAGGCAGGGCAACGGTGTTATTTTTTTCCAATGGTGCAAATTCCCTCATCCCATAGGAGTCTGTCATGAAGCTGTGCTGCCACACCCCGTGCAAGAAAGCCAGACACCATTTCTCAGACGGACTGAAGGTTTCCAGCACCACACTGAGGAAAAAGGTGAATTACACTGGAAACAAACCCCAAAACCTGTAGCTACAGATGGCAACTGATTCAAGGCAAAGACAACACTTACCTTTTTCCTAAAAAAAAAAAGTTTTACGTGAGTGTCTCAGAATACAGACAACTGTGCTTCTGTAACGTTTCTCAAGGCATACTGGCCTCTCAGACCTGCTCTCACCTGTCTTTACATTTACTGATGGAAATATCCACATAAAACAGAATTTTTATTTCTATAGAGAGTTCACGTGCTTAGTCACTGGTCTCGAGGCGACGGCTGCCGTTACCTGCAAAGGTTTCCTCCTTCCAAACAACCAAGCCCACCGAAGCTGGGCAATGGTGTCATGGCCGTAGATGCTTGTGCCACAACAAACAGCTCCCCAGCCTTGCCCACCTGCGCTGCAGCCCGCCGAGGGGCTTGGGGGGCTCCAGAGCGGAGAAGGGGGAACATGGATTCTGTCTGCGGCACAGGCACTGCCCACAGGGAGGGCACAGGCAGCACCACCGTGAGCCCCACCGCTGCCTGCGTGAGCACAGTGCTGGTAGCAGGGACCCCAAGGTGGCGGGGAAGGGGGGGCGCCCCCCAGGACGGGCGCTCCCCCTCCCCACACACGCATCCCCCGCAGAGCTGCTGCCTCTGCAGTGGTGGGGGGCCAGGGAACAGGGAGCCTGGAGCTACCCCACAGAGGGAGCAACGGCCTGGACGGAGCCCTGCTCCATACCTGCAAGTGCTCCCACCCAGCGCTGACCCCCCCTACAGACACCCCACGGGGGTTAACAATCCCTCAGCACTGTCCCCCCCCCACCCCCTGAGAGACTCCCCCACGGGAGTCGGGATCCCCCAGCACCAGCCTTCGACCTCCATCCGCTCCACTGCGGGGAGCGCCCCCACCCCAACACCGAACCACCACCCCACGGGAGGGAATGCACACGCACACACACACACA
>VZSF01006498.1:0-12035 GCA_013398295.1 Chionis minor
TAAATTGGTTAAAAAAAAAAAAAGCTTTAAGACTCAGTTTTTAGTATCATAACCTAAAACAAGCATTTCTTTTCATACCACTCTCTCCACTGCAGTCAATCAATATTATCTGGAAATAGATGGGAAATTGTCCTCACGGGGATTTTGTATGCATTTTGTTGGACAATGGAAAAAGTGTCATTTCCTCATGCACCTCCTTCAGAATTAACAGGTTCCAAATGTAACAAGTTACATACATTTACTACATAAATGTACATTTAAATATCATATCCAAGAAAAGACCAACTGGCAAATAAAGCCAACTGTATTCACAATTTTGTATTTTCCTCTGTCTTATAAAACAATGTAATGATTTGTACAGCAAAAAGCAATGATATTGAGAGCTAAGAAACTATGTAAAAGGCAGTATTCCAGCATACATAAAAGTTAGGCTTAACAGCATTATTAATACCCCCTTTCCCCAACATAATTTTAAATAAACTAAGTCCTATTTCCAGACTTTGTGGGGAAAAAAATACGGGCTTGTTCAACGATTTAATGAGCTATATAAATTACATGTTGGAAGTGGGGGGAAAGGCAAAAGATCAGGCTGACGCTATGATGAAGCACTGAATTTCTGCTCTATTTTTTTCTTTAATTCTGTTAAGAAAAGCAACCTTCAAGAGAAGGATTACTGAAAGTCTGGGAATTCATCAGCACATTTCAAATTTTGATTGTTCAATAATGGAAACAATATGTTTATCATTCAAAAAGAGCTTAAAAAGTTAATTCTATTATAAATATCTGTAAAAGTGAAATCTATTGCAAGTAGCTGTAATTTATAATGCAGTACATTACACATTGCTAAGCTACGGCCTAAAGTTTCTCAAGCGAAGACCAGGCAGCACGTACATGAACTACATCCCCCGTGGACGGTCAGTCACAGAGCAAGTTAATGCATCTCCATGGAAGCCAATGGCATACTATGCTTCTACAAAACCCAGCATTTAATTCCAAGATCTTTCACCACTCTTATTCAACAGGAAAGCAAGCCAGAGACTTCTGGCTGTTTCCCTACCAAAACTTTGAGAAAAAACTGGAACAAAGTACTAACTTTATTGAAATACAGCTTGCTAAGTAATATACCCGTTTTCATACTTCTGGCAACACCTTACAAAGGCAAGAGAAGAGTGGCTAGGAAATAATTTTTCATATAAGACTAATTTTGCCTCTAGAAGGCTTGAAAGCTACGAACACCTCTGGTCTCATGTGAGCCAAAGGAAGATATTCATATAGATGAACATCTGTTACACTGTTACAGCAACTAAGGGAACAAACATTTTGATACGGATACTCTAGGACTGAGACCAATCTCTAAGTATGAGATTATGACCAGAAGCAGTGTCAGGGATATCAATAACACATACCTCTACTGAAATGTTTTTACACTGTTCTCTGGCTGCTACCAGGACGCAACACTAACCAGATATTGTATATAATAATAAACGTCTGCAATTTCGATGTGCAAAAGACAAAACAAATACTTAGAAGTCAAGCCTAATACATACTGCCACAACAAATTCAGTTAGTTTCTTTCACATTTCAATAGCATTAAAACAAATAAGATTCAATTTTATATACAGAAATAGTCACTGAATTGCTTAACAAATATTTGTATCACCACACTGCAAAGAACGAAAAGAGAGTACTGACAAGTATTGCTTTACAAAAAGAACAGAATCAACGAATTCCTATTGTGTTGTACTTTACACACTCTCCTGAAATTTAACCTCTAGGAAAAGTTACTTAAATTACATGAGCCCATCCCTCAGTGAATCAGATTTTTCCTTGATGCTGACTAGGACTTATCAGTGAGAACAGTTATTTAAATCCAAACTGCATCTTGTTGCTCTCTGCACTGCACAGAAATATTAAAATATATACCAAAGATGTGCATGTAGGACGACCAGAATGGCAGACACTCCATTCTGCATAAGGTATCTCAGTTTGCAGGGAAAATAATGAATAGTTTTTTTCATCCAGTACTCAACCAAGATTAATACGAGTTGCCAAAACCCAACATTTAAAAAAGCGCAGAACCAGAGAGAGTTGCAACTCAACAACAATCTTAATACACTTATTTTCAAACATTTAAAGTACATGACATGTGGTTTAAATTAACAAACATAAAATAATAGTCAATATGCTTGATATCCCAGTGTGCATCTTCCTTTTACTGTTGTCCTTAACCGATTTATAAAAAATTTAAAAGCAACTGAGAACACTCACATGATGAACTTACCCCCTGCATGTCAGTTGTATTATAGACCACCCTTCACGTATGTTTATGTTTAAAGAGGACATCTGAACATCCATCCTAAACTAAGTACATAAGCAATTAAGTGAAATAAGAAGGAAAGGTAAAACAGCAGTCTCTCCAGCCCATCACATTTCAGAACATGAAGAAGTCAGATGTTGCCATCATTGCCTTTGCTCACTCCTTCTCCTACCCCTTTCATTTTGAGGAAGCACAATTGCGACTTTAAAACTTACTGAACCTGAACAATTTGAGATGGAGCAACAAAATTGCATTTTAGTTTTCACATATGTGAGCCAAAACGCGTATTATAGCCTATTTATAATTTCCTCTAAACCCTCTTCATTACTACTTTCAAAGAAAGCTTCTAAGTTCTGTTGGTACAGCCTGCTTTGTACAAATCGGCTATGAACGTAAAACCGGAATTTAAAGAAACCACATGGATTCAACTCTAGTCTCCTGAATTGCATGCAACTAGGAAACAGATGTTTAGTTCAGAATAGCCTCTAGAACATACTTCTTTTGCTCCTAGCTCTTTACAAGCCATAAAATACAATTCCCCCTTTTCCCTTCATAGTAACTTAGCACATTTACTGCATGGGAACAAAAAGCTTAGAAAAACCTAAATGGACCACATAAAGGAGCTAGGCAAGCCTGAACGCTGTACCAACGCCCAAACTCCCAACAACAGAAAGGAAAGATTGATCAAAAAGTCCAGATGACCTTTGAAAGTAGATCACATAAGAAAACAAGGAATATAACAGGAGTATTTGACACACTGCAATTTTCTCAACATTCATTATGTATGGCTAGTTTCCATCATAAACATTTTATCATGATTTTATAGCTAATTCTAGATCACCAACAGCAAAATTGCTCAGCTTCAGGAACTCTGCAGATTTCCGAAGATGAGCTTGTGGGTTCCGCACTCTGGAGAAACGGCCTTTATTCTTGCTGCGATGCACTGGTTTGGAAAAGCATGGCACAGTACGTAGTTAAAAGCCTTAGAAGTCTAAATGCAATCACACCTCTACAATTGTGAAATACGAAATATAGGGACAGATCCTAAATGTTATGAAAATCAAAGACTCGCACATTTTCTCTGCCAGCTGTTTTGGGGGCTCATAACAAAAGCTGTCCTGTTGGTACTCATTTCAAAACATTTTCTGCTTAGATACGGTTTAAAAACCCTCTGCATTCACAATGAAACTTCATGATTTAATTTTAATTTTTTTTAATCATGGTTTACAGTGTGTTGGATTTCTCCAACCAGTGTTTTTGTTATATAAATGTTCTTCCTTTCCTGTTTAGGTGTTCCACTTCACTTTTCTGAAAATTAAGCAGCAGTGGCTACCACTGTATATCTGGTAACCAAACTATGAAGAGTAACATGTTATCTGAAGTTGTAATTTAGAGCAGATTCAGAGAATAACCTATTGCTTTTCATGTGAACCACATTTGTTTTGTTAATATGTAGGAGATTTGGTATTCTGAAAAACTTCAGTCTGATCAGATCTTTACACAGGCTTCCAACAATCTGCTTAATACATTCTAAGCTCTTTGGACTTAACCTCTGGAAAATCTGAAGACATTTATAAGTACAATTATTTCTCTTTTTAAAACTGCAATCACATCAATATCAAAACATCAGAATTGTATTTTTATCTATCATACTAATTTCTAAATTGTCTGTCAAGAGTATGCATAAAGTCATTCCATGAGGCCAAGATTTTCAAAGCAACAGTTTTATAGTGAGCAGCACCTTACAGTATTTTGTACTTCTTTAAAGAAAAAACAAGCTACAGAACAATAAGGGTAGAAAGCAAAGGATGCATGTAATTAATTCTACTTCGGTTTTTGAAAGTAACTAATAAATATTAAAACCAGAAAACCAAAAAAAGAAAACCCTTACCACTCAACTCCAAATGAATAAGGATTTTCAAACATTGAATCCTAGGCCAAACTACACGAGAAGATGGAACTTCTGAAATCTTTCCCAAAAATGCATGCTATTTCAATTATAAATTCCAATTCAAACATGTAAGACAGCTGTTCACTGCCTTGCAAAAAACACCTTATGCAGCTGTCATCAGTGTTTATAAAAGAATATTTACTCCAATCTTTCAAAACTAATGCTATAGACAGAACTTCACAATAAACTAGCTCAAGGCTACCAAAACAGGCGCCTTCAATCTCTCAGCTGTTGCTATGCTACACGCTCTTACTGCTCAGCTACCATCCGTCCAAACCACCATTCCTTGCTATGATTGCCTCCTGGATCTCAGCTCTGCCCCTCCGCTTTCACACATCTTCTTTTATGCCCTCCCTGTAAACAGGAACCAGAGCACTCTCTGCCAACCCTCAAAAACCATCCAGACCAAACACAATGACACATGCATTATACTTCTGAATATCAAAGCATCAGAAAAATGCCCATCAGCTACCTGCTTGTATAATCACAAACCTAGCAGAAAAGATAGCAACCCAGTATCACCAAGTCGTAACTTAAAAAAAAAAACAAAACCAAAAAACAACAACAAAAAAAAACCCCAAAACAAAACTGATACAATGAGAAACTGTACACAGTAAAACCAAGTAAGCTCTACAGGCAAACTCTTGAAAAAAAAGTGGAAAGAAAATGATCAGTTGTTATATATCCATAGCTGCCATTCTTGTACAAATGGTAGCCCACTAGCCAAAAGCATAACAGCACAAAAATCAGGCTATTAAAAGAAATACACATTTAGGGCGGGAATAAACCTGACAGAGGGTCACGGTGGTAATGCAGTCATTTCTTCGTACTTGCTCCAAATTTTGAAGAACTAGTAGAGCAGTAGCTGAAGATCTTTTTCTGTTAAAGAACATGTACCCTGCAGTGTAGAAGCAGCTGCTGAATAAGGTTCACAAAATTACCGAGCTGACTGCTGCTGCCAGTGGTCCCGGAGATATACTGCAGAAAAGTAGCTCCAAAGCAGCGAAGAAACGGAAGGAAAGAAACTCACATGCAGTTCACAAAAAGTTCTGACAGAGGAACAAAGACTGATATTGTTTATTGAGTTCAAAGCCAAACTTGCTGAACTCTGGGTACACAGGTGAACAGACAATTACGCACCATTGTCCCAGGCCTCACAATGCAGTTGCACCAGTGGCTGCTGAGGCCAGAAACACGGGCTCTAACCACGGCTTCAATCAGCCACTTGGGATAAATACCTTGGTGGCTGTCCAGAGGTAGAAAGATGGACCAGTTTTACAGACAAGAAACAAAGTGGGCCTCTTCCTAAGTGAAAAAAATCCTCATGAAAGTAATCAAGTGTCTAGACCACATTTTAAGACCTGCTTTATCAGATACTTTTGTTCTGAAGGCTTTTTTTTCTGTAAGAAAGGCTCCACTTTAACAACCACCACAGGAAAACAGACCGCTGATGGCAAACTCAAGCAAGACTTGTTAAGATAATGTCAAGTACTTTGCCAAAGATTGTAGCCCCGGGCATGGTCTAAGTGAGTTGGTGAAAATCAAAGGATCTGAAGTCATGAGAGTTCAGAAGTGCATTTGTTTTAAACTACAAAATGGTTCACGGCTCTCTAAATGAGCAGCAAGCAGGATTGATACTCCTAACTATTCAGTTACAACTCAAAAATCCAGAGATCTATGTTACCCGCCCAGGCTCATAGGGATCTAATCTAGACCGCAGTTTAGGAAAAAAATTGAAGTGTTTGTATGAAAAATAAACAATGTCTGTCCTATACTACCTCACAAAAAAAAAAATAGGTCCTTGAGCAAGATATGCACAAAAAAAACCCTAACCTTTTGGGCCTTAACACATCTTTGCATGATCTGGCCTTGTAGAGACCAAGTCAAGATTCTGTGGCTGGCAAAAGTCTACGGTCAGAACAGTCTTTAAAAATGCGATATTAAAACTGTACATATTTATTCAGCACACATGGAGACATTTAATCAGGTGAACATCAATTTAATATTTACTGTCTCTTGAAGAGAAAAGGGCTGTCTTTCCCTATGCCCTTTTAACAAAAAGCAAATAGTTGAGAGCCAGCAAAGTTCAACTCTTGTGGGGATGCAGCAGAGTGAAATATTTACATTTCACTGATACTGCTCTTAATGTTCCTGACGGCAAATGGAAATTGACAAATTCTTACATATTTTGCCATCTCTTAAGGGAATTCATACTGTTTATAAAGATTCAGTGTTTCTTCTCTGAGGAGCACTATAGGATTATAAAGCAAAATAAAACTGAAGACTTTTTTCACATTCCCATCAGAAGCTAAGAATGAAAAATAGAGACACCTTTTCAGATGTATGCGTGTCCACATGCACACACAAATATCACCCAGTTACCTTTTTCTTATGAAAAATAAGAGTAGAGGTAAACCAAAAGCTTTCAGACCAATTTGCTACACAAAATTTGCAAATATCAGACTATAAATGCAGTATCAGGTAAACAAAAAAGAAGAAAGCTTTAACCATATCATAATGGCAGAATCTTTCAAAACAGCAGAGGATATGAAAGAAGGTTGCACTCTTTTTATGACTGGTAAAACATTAGTGAGAGCGAAGAGGAAACAGACACAAGTTTTCTCATTTTCTCAGCAGCTAGGAAAAATGTTCTGCAGATGTTTCAGGTGCTTCAGCCAACATGAAATGTGCAGCAGAATCTAAGAAAAACATCTTGCCAGGGAGCAGCTTACGTGCCCTTTCACTGTTCCTCGTACGTAACTGCTAGTGTCACTACTTGTACTAACCAAAGCCCTGGCTCCTCAATTCAAAGAGCACCCTTTTTTTCCCTCTCCTCAGCTATTCAGCATCAATTTCTATTTAGCATCTTCATTTAGCTTTTTTTAGCATCAACTGGCATTCTTTCCTGAAAAAGCTGCCTCAGTGACTTAGAATATGCCATTTAAATAGTCTAAAACAGAGTATTTGAGTTACACTTCTATACTTCTGTGCATCTATACTCCAACGCTCAGTAATTAAAATGTGGGTTATTTCCAAGGCTCACATTTCTGAAATTGTAGCTAATGGAACTGGTCCCCACTGACACTGAAAACATAACTTCTAGTGAAACATAAAGGTGATAAAGGTGACCAACAAACATTGAAGTGCAAATAGAGTATATAGACAACAGCATTGTCAACAAGTGATCAGTGACACTTATGTCCCTACCACTGACAAATTTCAGAAGAACCAGTTAACCCAAAAGTAGCAATGATCACTTTACGAATTGCTTCCTACCATCTTACATGGCTCTCACAACCATTTTGCACACCAAAAGCTCACTGTGACTCCGATTTATGGTGAGCTATCTGAGGACAAGCACTTTCATTGTTAGCAACAGCTGAACCCCAGCCTAGCAATGCTGTGGAAGTTTTACTTGTGACTCTCACACACTAGAAGGCACTCAGATTAACATGAGAAAAGGCATAGGAACCCGCATCACTCATTAAGCAAACTGTAATCACTACCTTAATCTTACAGTGCTTTATGTGCATCCTCATCTTGAAACAATTTAAGATGGAGCCTATTCCACGCCTCCATGATGACACTTAGTTTTCCATTCAATTCCCTTGCATATGAAAAGATCAGCACCCAACTGTACAGAGAAGAGGAATTAAACTTTTTATACAAAGCATGCTCAAACGAACACGGCACTTCTGAAAGGAATCAGAAGACACATGACTTTCTTATTCCAGGGCTTCAAGGAAGAAGTTTTGCCTTACTCTTTTTTCCTTTTTTTTTTAAATATACAATTGCTCTTTTCAAAACTGCTTCTCCAATATCATAATCTATTGTGTTGCCTAACAAATACAACATCTGTAATTTTTCCACTACATTTCAGCTCAACTATTTTTCACCAGGTTCAACAATGTACATTCTACAACTAGGTATGTTTTCATGTTTCTTTTAAGCTATTAAACTGCTCTAAGTAGGTTTTACCATTGCTAACCTTCTAAGTGGCTGTAGTTCAAAACCGCAGGTGCCAGTCTCAGCAACTTCTACAGCACAAGTAATTTTCAATGATTTCGCCAACGTATGCATAGCTCATGCATGAGATATTTTTGTTTTGTTTTTAAATAAAGAGCATGCAAAAAAAACCCAGTAAGGGCAGCATCACGGACAAGACTTAACGAAGCTCGTATGTGAAGAAATCTGTGCCTGTATGTGATTAAAGATACTGAGAAACTTCAAAATACTAGAAATGCTATGATTAATTGAACTAGATCAGTTAATTATTATTGCAGTTTTAAAAGAAACAAATGTCCAAGCTGATTTTGCCTTTTAAAACTTAAGTAACTGTCCTTTCAAGATTCCTGTTATTCTATACTTAAAGATGCAGTTAACATGGCTAAACAAAGTGCTACTTGAAATATCTGGTTTGTGTTGTACTTAAAATTAATTTGCGATCTCCATTTCCCGTAAAATAAATTACAGTCCTATGACTATTTACGTGTCTGTAAAACTATTTACATTTAAACTACGGATAAATATCAAAATAAATTTAAAAATAATTAAATGTGTTTCAGAATTAAAGCATCCGTCAGTCTCCTTTCATACTTGTCCACACACATTCTTCTTCACATCATAAAGTGAAAAACAATGTGGAAATAAAAAGCCTGCCACTGCAAAAAGGACAAGCATTGCAAGAAATCTCTGGGGAGCATAGCACCCAAAACCAACTCCAGGTACAGTACCTGAAACCAATGTGAGAATGGCTACATCTGAAGCTGATAGCAAGACTTTAATACTGAACTGACTATGTAACAAATACTGAGTTTTAATTATACTGCAATTAAAATATTACCATCTTAGTGCTGGAACTGTGACTGTACTCATGCTTGCCTCTAGTCTAATTCAATTCCTTTTTAAGAAAATATGTTTTATAGAAAGCATAAAGAATTCGAAACATTTCAGTCATTTTCTTCTGTTAAGACATGTTGTTGACTTTGATGCTGTGCTTTTCAGAAAAAACTCAAGGCCTGAACTGAGACCTGGACAAAAATGATTCTGCAATGGTTAGTCTTCATGATGTCATCTGTAGCAAACAATAAACCGTGTGGTATAAAACACTGCCAACTACCTCAATGGTATACTAAGTCAGTGGCATAATATTCCATTTTTCAGTTGCCAAGCAGATTTAATCAAATAGTAAAACATCAATCATTACATGAAAACAATACTGAGCGTGTTTTATTTAGAAGTGTGATTAGTTCTCATCTTTAAATTTCTTTCCCAAGACATTAAACGTTAGGGCTAATTTTATATATACTATTAGGTACAGCACTGAAAATGCCATGTATCATCACTAGACATTGAACAGCTTTCCACAACAGTCGGCATTATTTCCAGCAGTCAGAGTTCAAATAAACTTGAGATAGTTCTTTCTAATCAAATTAATGACAATCCCATGTTAATCAATTCTGTCATATAAGGTAGCTATGAGATACTGCTCAGCTCACACACAGATTTGGAGTAAACTATACTGACTAGATAGACAGCTACTGTTATTTTAGCTTCACTGCAGAATCTAAACACTAATTTCTAAATTTCCTTTAAAAATAAACAAACAAACCCAACCCCAGAAGTACCCAACCTGAAGTGTTTAAAGGTATTTAGAATGTTCTTTCTAAAGTGTCATCTGGATTTCACCAGTAAGTTACATAAACTGTTGTAAAATTATTAACTGAACGCAAACTGTAGAAGAGAAAGCATGGTAAAAGATACAATTTAGTACAAAAGTACAATTTAGTCTATCCCATCTGCTGCTAAATTTAATTTACATCTATTTTAAGCCAAAAATCTCTAGAACAGAACGCTAACGTCATTTCTGGAGAATAACATGACCTTAAAACACAATATAAACAAAGAAAAGGATTTTTAGAAGTGAAGTACAAATATTTTCTAAGGTAATGAAAAGCATTTAAGTACAGTACAAACTACAATCTAGGGACTCATACATTTCAGCTACTTTAAATATTTATTAATCATTTCACAGTTCTAAAATGCAAAATGTTTATAGGTCAGTTAGACCAGAAACAATGATGGAAAGTGAAGTTACAAGTCATGTTCTGCACTGGGTACAGAGCTGTTACGAGTGGCTAGCAATGACACTCAGGATTCCTCAAATGCAGCAAGTCTTGTACCATTTACTTCCAGAACCAGGGGTTTAGCCACAGCATCTTTAAAACCTTCCTATCAGTATAGCCCAGCACCCAAACACAGAGACACATGTTAAAGCAAAACTGAAAGAGAAGTCTTACAAACAAACCTATTCATAGATGCTGCCTGTTCATACTATAGGAAATAAGTTGGTTAAAACGCTGTTGCTTGATCTTCTGCATTTTCTTTTCCCACAAGCCAAAGTTTACTGGTTTTCAAGCATTTAGAAGATTTAAGGCATATTCTAAAGTCCTCCTCTTCAGTATAGTTCTCACCTTAAGTCTTCAGAATTAGTTATTTTTATATTACCTTTACCTGATCGCTCAGCAAGTCAGAAGTTGTTTTTGAGTATGAATGTGAAGACTTTGCTCACACTAGTAGGTATATATGACAAAAAGGTTCTAATCTACTTAAGTTTTTTCCATTCTTGTCACTAGACCATTCCTTTTCCCTACTTAACAATACAGCACATAAGCCAATCGGATAATAAAATAGGAAAAAAAATTAGTTTCTAGCATTTATTTTTCTTCTAGTGGTCACAGTATGATTTCCTCTACTCAACCGCATAAAGCGCAACACCTAGAATTGCACATCAGTTATGGCTGTTCTACCTCTACAGAGTTATTAGAAAGTACCTGCCCATTTTAAAAACCTATCTTATTGTGGCTTGTAGAAACAACACGGTTGGCACATTGCTCCACTACAAATCAAATTAACGTTTTAAAAACCCAAACCGTTGCATTACTTGGAAGTCATAAAAACCCTACTAAATCCCCACTGGGGGTAGGAAGAGGGCAACCCGGAGCTCCTACAGGAGAGCAGTCTGTAGAAGTATACATTGTAACCAGAGCTGGTAGTTTCTGTGGTTAATATAAGCAAAAATCTATTTTTTAAGTCGTATGGCCTCCCATAAAGGAAACACGTATTTATTTCCCTTTCCCTCACATGAACTTCAAAATATACACGATATGAGCTCTCACAACGAGGGGGAACAAAGCGGAGTTGCCACAAGAACCACCTTGGGACGAACTGAAGAACTACCGGCACAGAAGTGCCGCCGGATCGATGAGCACCGCAGCCCGTCAGCGTGCGTTCGCGGGCGCCGCAGCCCGCCCTCAGCACGGTGCCCTGGCGCAGCACGGAGGGAATCGCCTACGTCCATCCTGACGAACACACTCTTCCCAAGCAGGGAAACGAGCCTCCGGGCCTTTGTATTCCCACCCCCGGGTTTAAAGCGCGGCTCCACGAGGTGCCGAAGCGCGGGCCGGCGGGCAGCGGCGTGAGGAGGAAGAGGGTGGCAGAAGAGCCGGGGAAGAGCCCCCGCGCCCGGCGATGCGGGAACCCACCCGGCCGCCCCGGGAAGTTGGCCGGGCATCGCCCGCCCGGCGCAGGGAAGAGGCCTCCTCCGCCTCGGCCTCCTCCCGCTCCCTCCTCTCCCCTCAGCCCGCCGCCAGAGCCATTCCTCCCCGCTCCGTCTCCCCCAGCCTCACGGCGGAAGGAGGAACGGGTGTGTGGGGGGGGTCTCCATTACCCTCTCCCGCTTCCCGCGGACGGCGACAAGGGCCCAAC
>VZSF01006524.1:0-70395 GCA_013398295.1 Chionis minor
AAAAATAAAATAAACCCTGGGGGCTTGTTTGGAACACAAGGCCAGCAGCAGCAGGGTCCCTGTGGCAAGGGAGAGGGGGTGGCCCCCGGCGTGCGCAGCCCGGGGGGGGGCACGCAAGGGACAAGGGCAGCAAGAGGCTACCGGGACCGGGGCTGCGAATGCAAATAGGATTGAAAAATTAACACGTAGGGACAGCTTCATTTCTTTCCCTCTGGGATCTTTTGAAATAGCATATCGCTTTTGAAAGAGAAGGGTAAAAGAAGCATTAAACAGCGGCAGGTTTCATCACTGGTATATTTCTTTCCCTGATAAAAAGCTGGGGTTTTTTTGTTTTTTGTTTCTTCCTCTCCTTTATTAAGGAAACCAAGCCACATGTAAGCAAGGCAGTCCTGTTGAGATACAAATGGACGGCTATCGCTGATCCCATCCAGCTGAGCCAAGTTTGCAGACATGGTCTCAGCCGGCACTGGAGGAAGGCCCAGCCCAGCCCAGCCCGCACTGGCCCGTGTCAGGCTCGCAGATTGGGCCAGCGTGCACGAGGATCAGACCAAGACTGGGACCTAGCTGACTTAAAACCTCATATTTAGTCCTCATCATTTTTCCGACAAATATAGAAGGGCACAATGGAAAAGGTTGTTAGCTTTCACACGCATCATAAAATGATCAGGAGCAGGGAAGTGATTGTGCCCCTGTACTCAGCACTGGTGAGGCCGCAGCTTGAGTACTATGTTCAGTTTTGGGCACCGCAGTACTGGAGAGACACTGAGGTGCTGGAGTGGGTCCAGAGAAGGGCAATGAAGCTGGTGAGGGGTCTGGAGAACAAGTCTTATGAGGAGCGGCTGAGAGAGTTGGGATTGTTTAGCCTGGAGAAGAGAAGGTTGAGGGGAGACCTTAGCACTCTCTACAACTACCTGAAAGGAGGTTGTAGCAAGGTGGGGGTCAGTCTCTTCTCCCAAGTAACAAGCGACAGGACAAGAGGAAATGGTCTCAAGTTGTGCCAGGGGAGGTTTAGGTTGGATATTAGGAAAAACTTCTTCATGGAAAGGGTTATCGAGCATTGGAACAGGCTGCCCAGGGAGGTGGTGGAATCACCATCCCTGGAGGGATTGAAAAGACAGGCAGACGTGGTGCTGAGGGACATGTTTTAAGGGTGATTTTGGCAGTGTAGGTTTATGGTTGGACTCGATGATCTTGAAGGTCTCTTCCAAACCAAGTGATTGTGTGATTCTGTGAAAATGTCTCTTGATAACCTAAAAGCTTATTATTATAGCTCAAGGAAGATGACTAATATGAGTAGAACACATCCTTGGATCCAAGAAGTGGTGTTACACTACCCCTCTTGCCTCCTCTCAAGGCTCTTACGCTTTCTAAACCATGCTTTTTGTGAAGTTTTGATCTTCAGAAATGTTTTGAATGTGAAGAGTAAAATAACCCCAAACCACGTTTCTAAGTGGTTGTTCTGAAAGGCTGCATTTTTTCCATATTCTGTTTTGTACCACTGTAAACTTAAGAGACGCATGCGAATTTAGTGATCACATTGGCCAACTTCATAAAAAAGCACAACTCCTATTTTACAGGGCTCAAAGCTATTGCTGCGCTGGTCCCAGAATGATTATGGTTTGGGAAAAGAATATGGTTTTTAAAAAAAAGCATGCAAAGGCAACAGGTATGGGAAAAACAGTAAAATGAATAAAGAAGTAACAACTACGTTCTACGTCAGGTAACACAACCATGTTTTTCACATTAGCTTAAGCACTTCAGTGTTACAAGGACTCCAAAAGGGATTTTTCTTTTTCCTGCGCGACGACTTCCCACCTACACCTCCCTCCTATCTGGAGTAGAAAGCCTACTTTCTACCACGGCAGGAGACAGCAGTAGAGGGCTGGAGAACAACAAGCAATCCCAACATGGTACCACGGAGCATTGCTCCAGACCAGCTCCTTCACACCTCTGACACCCTGGAACATTGGCACGACCATGAAAATGTTAGGGAAGAAGGGGGCACCAGCAACTGAAGGTATATTTTAAAAAATTTACCATAAGAAAAACAAAACAAATCACTTCGCTATGTTGTATTTTAGTAGTAAGTGCATCTTTATTTTATAGACTAAAATTCTACAAATGGACTGTACAGGTCTGCTGTATATTTTGGACTTTGTTTTTCCTTCAGCAGTTCTTAATATTCATACCTCTCCTCTCTTCCAAGAGTGGAAAGAGACTGGGAAAAAAAAATCCAGAACAGAATACACTAAAAAAAAAAATCAATTCTGGCTTATTATTAATATTTGCAGTATCTTCATTAACAAAGCCCTTCCAACACATGGCTTGAAAGCACCACAAGCGTGGATATAGTTCTTTGTGTTCAGGACCTCACTGTTGTTATTAGCCAATTCTCATGCCAATTCACAAAAAGCAAGGAAACAAAGAGTTTCAGATTTACGTATGTTAATGAAAACATTAAAAAAAAAAAAACCAAGACAAGAAAGCACTTTCATGAGAAAAAACTTTCATAACACTCTCTCTTACAGTTTGATTACCGAGTTGGCAATTTCCAAACAAATTTTTACTACACCATCTCAGATTAATTAATTGAACTTCAGCTGAAGTTATATAGCACAGTAAATTTCTCCCCATATTCATCGTTACAGGTTTATCATTTATCCTCATTATTGAAACTGCAGCAGGTTTGGAAGGTATAGAACTAAGAAAAATGGTCCCACTTATTCCTAACAGTGTTCTAGTAATACATACGTATGAAAATCAATTAAAACGACATTTAAAAAAAGTTGAGAGCAATGTGTAGACCTCCAACTAAGAATGATTTTAAAAAAGGATTTAAAGAAAAAAGTCCCTCACAAAATATGACAAGACTGCATTACAAATAACTCACAATACTTAGTCTATGTACAATACATTTTTAATAACAAATGCTCTTCTTCCAGTCGCAGTTCTAACTTCACTGATATAAGAATACATTTTTGTCTTACTTGAAATCAGGAACAATAAAAAAAGAAATCAATGAATCAAGAGATCAACGCTGTCGAGCTATTACAGCCAAAGGGTGCAGCAAATACACCATGGATGGCACTTTGTCTGTCCTACATTTCCCCCACTTCCATCACTCACATGTAACTCCATCCACGCTCTGAAAGAGAGTTAAAATATGCCACTATGAGGGCCACTCATTCCCAGTGAATACCACTGCATAAAATTACTTTGTCTTAGGTTTTCTCCCTCCCACAAAGAGTAACTAGGAACTAAGATTGTCTTTATCAGCTTCTTGCATAAGATAATCACTGTCAGAATTCAAGTCATCTTCATCTACTGATGCTTCTGCTGCCGGACGTTTCATGCCCCGCTGTTGTGAAATAGCCAATGCATATTTAATATTGTAGATATTCCATTCACAGCTGTAAAAATAAACAGCAAATGTTAGAAACAAGATTCCATTTTTCTCCTAAAATAAAACCATCTCTAAAAGAAGACAGTCCCAAAATTTCTAATACCATACTATCATCCTCCCCCAATTACTCCACGCTTTTTTTCAGGGTTTCGATTTAAACTTTTAAATATAACAGTACATACAGTTTGGAAACATCTTCAAAATGACGTTGGATGCTTTTCTGAAGGAACTGAATGACAGGGAGCAGCTTCACTGACCTTGAAATGGAGAAAACATGCTACTTGCAGTGCCATTTATATTTACATATGGAAACCTAGAACTTTTCTATATTCTGAAAATTTTAACATGAATACATGTTAACTTTTAAACATGAATATTTTAAGATAATACTAAATAAACAAAAACTTTTTGCTTTTGACTCTGCCCTCAATGATTATACTCAATACAAGTAATATTATTGCCAGAAATCATTTTTTTTCATGATTTTTTTCTTCAGCTTGAAGAACTAATTCTGTCTGTTGTAAGGATGACAGTTCCTTCCTGGTACTACAATACTTTCTGATCAAGGAAGAGTTTGTTTTGAATCGTCCTCTTCTAATTTATCAGCAACAAAAGGAGAAAATTTGTTCCAGTCATTTCAGTAACTAAAACATTAATACCCATGTAGAAAAAAGGAGTTACACAATGCACTGTTTCTTTAATCTGCAGGACTCCCTCAGATTACCTCTCACTTAGCCTATTTTAAATTTGTAAATTTGCCTATTTTTGTTCTGAAAAGTCTATAAAACCAATACTTTATGGCTGGGCTAAATATAATTTGTATGGCAGGCACGTGTAGTTGTAAAGAACTACGTAGGAAAGCAGAATACTAACAAGCTAAAAGTGCATGCTGCAATCACAAGCCTCCACATCATCTTTCAGTTATAGTTAATCTGTATAATTGTTTAAAAACACAATTGCCAAAACCTATCACTCTTGAAATCTTTGTGCATTTACAGGGTAAGCAAGCTATAGAGTTGTACCTGTAATATTTTTAAAATATTTTTGCTATTTATGCTCACAAATCCTATTATGCATTCAAATTCTATCATATACATTTGTTAGGAAAGAAGCTGTATTAAATTGAAATGTACATTTGCTAAATAAATGTAAGGGTTTAAATAATATTTATTAAATGTACATGTAATAAATCTAAATTAAGTACTTCTAATTGCTGTATGTGCATCTATCTAGAATGTCGGTAACAATTAAAAATGTCAAATTGACAGGAATTTTAAAATGCTTGTCAGCTTTTTGACTTTGACAAGATCTCACCTTGTTTTCAGTTTCTGTCCGTGGAGCATGAGCAATTTATGAGCCCAAATAAGATAGAACTCTAAATGACAAGATGTCTCAAACGCAGAGGCCAGGAACTCCAATACTTTCTCCACATACAGGTCTGGGAGTGACGAGCAGACAACATCAACTGTGCAGAAAGAAAAAAAGACCATAGACACTAAGAGCTGAATTACCGTTTGGAATAACATGAGAGAGACCACAGGAAAGCCCATAGGGAAGGAGAGGAAAACACCACCTTGGCAACTATTTGATATTTTATTTCAGGGTACAGTACCACAGTCTCTCAGGAGGCAAGTCTTTCCTCTTCGAGCCTTCCAATCACTGCTCTATTTAAAAGCAAGAACTCAACTTCCCCCCCGCCCCCCAAGTTCTTCTTCCTACCAGAATACTCTTCCCACCATCTCTCCCTTCAGAACTTTTACTTCCTCTCTTTCTTCCTCTTTCGGTGTAACTAGACTTTATTGTTTCTCACTTCATATGAATTTCTGTATTCAGTAGAACTAATTAAGCATAATAATCAGAAGCAATAAAGGATACTTGAAAAGACAGCAAAGTCGCCTGCTCACAGAGGAAGTGTATTAACGCTGTTAGCAACTGTGCAGCACAAAGAACCCTGGTTTATAAGCATTCAAAATAATCTCACACGTAACTATGATGACCTCATTCTATATAATCCTCTCAAAAATAACCAACTCCTATTCTCTGCAGCCACCTCAACTGGCCTAAGTAACATTCACCTGTGAAAAAAGTTTTCCGCTTTTAAAGAAACAGGCATACATTCATTTGTTAATAGTTGATTAATTTGTTAACAGTTGATTAATTTCCAAGAAGCTTCCTCTGCTCCTGAGGTTTTGCCACCTGCCTACTTACCCAGTCTTGCCTGTGTACATGGAGTTTTGGTTAACTTCAGTGAAAGACAGCTAAGTTTTGCCAGATGGAGGCAAACACCATAATGCCAACACAGGTATGCAAAAGATGATTTACCCTGACGTGCATAACTATCAGGCTTGCCACCTAGGGCATAAGGTAAGAAAATGCTACAAAGTGGTTGGCTGGCAACACATCTGATTTCAGACTGAAGCATGTTTTGACTAGATAAAAGCAATTTTTATTTGTTACACATGAAACACTGGAAGGAAATAAATACCTTTCGCTGGGGTAGCAACAGCGAGGTAAAGCTAAGAAAACACACTTTGAAGTTATTATGATGGAACTGTTAATGGAGTTATGAAGTTAAGTAGAATACACTACTGAAAGCTTATTTTTAAGGTTGTGTCTACCATATATAGCTAATAAATGTGCACAGTAGCGATCAAAATGATGAAAAGGGTGCTAAAGAATGACTTCAGTAAATGTCCTCCAAAGCTAGGTAACATCTTACCTGTCCCTTTTATTTCTGACTTCACGGTTGTGAAAGCATCTGGCTCTTGTTAGAAAGAGCTTGGAACTTAACTAATAATCTATTTGGTTTGTGTGAACACAGCCCTCTATACGGACCGTATTTACATCTGCTTAGAGGAATGAATTTAACACACACTGTAACTAAAGGAACAAAAATCATCAGAACTTCTAAGGGCTGAGAATTGCAGAGTTGCTCCAAATTTTGGTAGTCCAAAGCAAGACTGATTTAGGGCAGCTGGCACAGAGCTTTATCCATTTGAGTACTGAACACTTCCAAGGATGGAGGGAGACTCCCTTGTCAACCTGCTGCAGTATTTAACTACTTTCAACATAATATTATTAGTTTTAACATCTAGTTGTAATTTCCCATGTTGCAAGAGGTCTGTTGCCTCTTGTCACATCACTGTGCAACTCCAAGTCTGGTTCTGCCTTCTCTCCAATATCCTATCAGGCAATTGAAGACAGTAAAAGTTTTCCCCTTCTCTTCCGAAAAATGAGTCAACCCAGGTCTCTTAAGCCTCTCCTCACCTGTCACCCATTCTGGCCTTCCAATCCTTTTCCAAGCCCTCCACCACACGCTCCAGAGTATCAATGTCTGTGCTGCACCAGCAAGCCCAAAGCCAGGCACAGTACTCTGATGTGGTCTCTTAAGGGCTCGATAGAGAAGACTAACTACTTTCCTCAAACTGCTGACAACATCCTTGATAGCACAGCCCAGTATCTGGTTGACTGCCTTCATCACACGCAGGCACACTGGTAACTCACGTTGAACTTGCTGTGCCGCTCTAACATCAGCTGCTTCTGAGAACTGACACCCAAAAACTTTATCTGTGTATTCAGACCTGATCAAATTCCATGTTCAAAAGTCACTAGACAAGCACGCAGTAAAATTAAAATGTAAGTTAACACCAAAAAGTCTACTTTTTTTACAAAACACCATCCCTTCCTCTTCAGTTTTCAGTTACAGTAGAAAGTCCTTAAATATCAGTTATAACCTCCCCTCCCAGCTAATCTCTGCCCTTTATGCTTCAGCTTATTTGGCTTTCATGTCTGCTTTCAGCTAGCTCAATCAAATTTCATGGGAGATCCACTTACCCTCCTCGCTAGGTACAGCCTCTATGACCTCCTGAATTAATTTCTTTTCATTCAGCTTGAAGGCCATGATGATAGCCATAGTATATTCCTTCTGAAGCAGTGTTTTGTGTATATTGCTGGGTGTGATATCAATATCCAGCTCAAAAGGATCAAAAAGTAGCCCAGAGTCCAGTGAATAGATAAGAAGGCCCTCTGTGGTAGTGGCTGCCCAGCTTCGCCCTAGAAGAGAAGTAACAGTATTTAAGAACAAAGCTGAGTTTTCTAGGATGGAAACGGAAGAGTAATGATAAATAAACGCCTCTTCATTGCTTACAAGAAGTGGAAACCATGCATCATTGACGCACCTGTCAGCAACAACCATGTTGTGAAAAATACCAGCGGAAAGTGATGTACACTCAAGTTTCCTAACTATCCACTGCATGGGAAACTAGACTACAAACCTAGCAGCATTGTGTAACATCTGGAGACACCATCTCCAAGGCATCTGTACTTCATTATTACTCCTCCAATGCTCTACTCTTTTGCTTGTTTTACATGCCCTAAAAGAATGCTTTGTTAATGTCAATACTCACCTGTGGGAGAGAATCGCAGGCAAGTCACTCTTATTTCTGGTTTGAAGTGTCGGTAACTCATGTCACCTAAAAGAGAAGTTTAGAAGTGATTTAACACATTCACCAGAAGTTTATCGTCTAGCTATCAACTCTGACTATGCTGTTATCATTACGCTGAAAAATAATACGGAACATGCCAAAACCTGGCAGAGTTAAAGACAGGCTAAGTAAGAGACAGTCCACATCTAAGAGAACTTAAGCTAAAATAAGCGGTGGGACTGAATTTTGCTCTTTGAAAACAAAATCAGAACTGCTGGGTTCCATATCCAGGAGATCACAGTATCTCCTGTTGCTTCTACTGTGCAATAGGACCCACCATACATCAGCTGACCGCTTGCATAACAGATCCCTGCAGCTACAAAACATTCAGGTAATCCTAACTTTAAAACCAAGCTGAACAATTCAAATTCTTCTTATCTGGCATCATCTCTGCGTCAAAGGTTTTGATCCACATAAAACTAGTAACGAGACAGCAAAGCCAAAAGCCATACCTCTTTTTACTCCAGGAAGAGGAATAGCAACTCCATCTTCACCTCCAGCCCCTTCATCAATCAGAGCCATGCTGCCAAATTCAGTCATTTTCCTCCGATCTAAGTACTCCTAGAAAAACATGTAAGTTCATTCACTGTACTGAATCTCCTATCAAACACCTGTATAAACCGAAAACTCTCAGTAACATTCTGGAGTTATCTAGTTATTATTTCTTTGCTCTTTCTTCCAAAAGTTTTTCCAAAATCATGGAGAAAACCGAGAACTTCAGAACAGCAGGCAACAGTGTCCAACCACAAATGAGAATCAGGCTGCTTCAGTCTTACAGCCTTGGAACAGCATAACTCAGTTTAAACTGTGGTTTCATATTATTATAATATTGTTCTACTGAAGAGATGCACCATGTCCTCTTCCTCCCCTTCAGGTTCCATAACTGCCCTGTGCTAATGTAAGGGCTCTGCAGCCACACTATTATGTAAATGATGTTTTAGGGACACCCACCCCACATTTTTAGACACCTGCCCCTTCCAGAATTCTTTTCCAGCTGGCTCATTTCTGGAATCCTTTTAAGCCACATGTTGAGCTACGCTGGCACAATAGAGGGCAGCAGAGAAACTGCTGCTTCACAAACCACTGTGTCAAAGATGCATTTGAAACCAGTCAAACACACTGGAACGATCGTTATTCTTCCAGCTAAGGGGATGTTAAGCAAGGTTATTGGAACTTTTTTTCTTTCTGATGCTTTTCATTGTCCACGTTACTTTTAAAGGAATTCAGTTTTGCATTTGCCAATATTCAGAAACTGAGTTTGTAGAGGTCAGTGATATTCTTCTGTGTCCACAATAAAATTCTTCCTGTCTTTGCTAACACAAGCAACTGACAGACAGGGAAATATAGCTTAGTACATAATATTGATAATTTAAATTTTCGTATTTTTTCTTCAGTTTTAATTTAAGTGCTAACTGCCTTAACTATGCTTGAGAGTTCTGCTCATTCCATACAAAGACACTGCAATCTGGCAAGACTTTAGTTAGCTGAGCATCGGGAATTCATTTTATTTTCTGACAAGTATTTCCTTGCCACTTTCCTGCACAAAACCAAGAAAATGGACCCATGGTAAACAAAACATTCATGAATCCCATTTAGATGAAATGTCATACCAAAACCAAAGTCTTGGGGGTGGGGAGAGGAAATGAAAGAACTTGAGTCCTGTGGTCACATACCTCCATTGCATCTAAAGAAAAGTTGCACGAGATTTCAAATTTTTTCATAAGGATCTGTTCCTTGACATTATATATACAGACAAATTTTGACAATCCGCCTGCCAGAATAGACTGACCATCTGCTGAGTAACACAGAGTAGTAAAAGATCTAGTAAAGAAAAAGAGAAAGTAGTTAATTTCACTGCCACATCCAAGCTAAAAGATGTAAGTACACTGTTAAGACATGGAAGTTACCATTCCATGGAAAAAGTGGAGATCCTCATTCACACAATAGGTACTTAACACAGAAAACCATTTACCACAAACAAGTACTCGGTGCTTTACTGTGAATCACAAACAATTTAGAATTTCAACAGTTTTCTGAAGTACTTCCATACTTCCGATTCTGAGTCGCAGCTCAATAAATGAGCTCTCAGCTACACCCTGCACAACACTAAGGATGGTAAGAAAAGCTAGAGAAAAAAAATAATGTCATGGCATGTTTTAAAGAAACAGTTGAGAGCTCATCACCAAACAAATACAGTGTTTTTTTTCGAAAAAGTCACTGTTCCTTTTTTTTTCATTTTGCTTTGAGGGGGAGCAATATGGAAAAAAAAGAGGGACTCAAGGGAAAAAGAGAAGAATGAAACACGACTTCTGTATTACGCTTTTTGACAACGCACAAATTCAATTTGCCTTTAAACATTGTTTCACATGGACAATAACGTGGAATAAAACCCACAGCATTTTAACTTTTTTTTTAAAAAAACGTAACAGTTTCTACACACTAATAGTTACATACTAGTACCTGCATAATGAGATAGCAACTTAAAAATCTATCACATTTAGCCAATGAACAACTTGTCACGAGAAGCTTAATACTATGCTGGCAACCTGAGTTTATAACTGATGAACAAGAATACTCAGAATGGCGCTGATCAGTGGATGAACACAGCAAAAGACAAAAAGGATCCACTCAGATGTCAAGTCAGGCAGTCTTTTAAAATCCATCATCAACATCAAAATATTTGAACAGCAGCGCACTCTGAAATCCTCACGTAAAAAACAAATAGAAAGAAACAATTCAAAAGCAAAAGCCAGTGTGGTACCCCCTTTTCACTGCAATCTTATTTACTTACTTTCCCTTGGCTGCTTGTTTGGCAGTTATTTTATCAAGCTCCTTCCTTCCCATCTGAAGGTCATGCCTTCCCTCAATTGAGCCAACCTGCACTGCATTTTCATGATCCCAAAATGTTATCTGTCCGTTCAAAGCAGCAACTGCAAGCTCCTTGCCATCAGGACGGAAAGCAACAACAAGAACTGCAAAGAATTTAATTAACAGTTAAAATGCAGTCAGATCTTTTTCTAAGAAAATACTTGAAATTTTTCTCAGATCTTACCTCAACTACCAGAAAAAGCTTAAGAGTAATGAGTACAACTGTACATTTTCTCTAGACAGTATCATTAATTATAAAGTTAGAGTTAGTATTAAATCAAAAAAGACTTCTTGCACTATTAACTAAGTACTATAGAGAACTATCTCAACTTTTGGGTTTCATCAGCAAGAGTAAGTCTGTATTTGACATGTCGGTTGTTCATTCTTGAAATACTTTTGGTAATATTTTTATATTTGATATAAGATGAAATACAGGTTACCATCTGAGTTCAATATGAGTGTCTCCTTAGTTCTCCAGCTGTCTAACATATCCCATAACTTGACAGTTTTATCCCAAGAGGCACTAGCTAGAACACTCTTCATTGGATTAAAGGACAAACTGCTGATGGGGCCCTCATGACCCGATAAGACCTAATAAAAGAAGAAAAAACTGAATTAGGTGAAGGAAACTGAAATACATGTAGTCTGCGTTCAGTAATCTCTAAATACAACAATGAAACCGCGCCCAACTTGTCCACTCACGCTTGAGGTCACTTTTGGACATGTGGTGTGATACATAGCGGTGATTCTCAACTTTTTATTTTCAGAAGTTTTAAAAAAATTAACAGAAGTGCTAGCACTGCATAGGCATTCACAGCCACTCTTACACACACGTATAGTCCCTTTAAAAACCAAGACTTTGTAATAGGATTCGCTTCCCTCCCCCCCGCCCCCGCAGCCTTATCAGAACAATCAGACCAACTGTGAAAAGGCAAATCATTGCTCTGAGAATTCAGTACATACTGCAGCTGAAAACATTTGTGAAAAAACACTAATAAAAACTGTGAAATGAATAAGACTAATACAGATTTCCACAGCATGGAGCTCCTCTCAGAAGAAATCAAGGGAAGAAAGTAAACTCAAAACTCCAGAGACTCATCCAAGAATAGGCTGGGTTACTATAGTGATCTGTATTCAACAGCTATGCCAAATGAAATACACGAATCGCTGAGTTCGTCTACTTGTACAAGACGTATAATAATGCTTAAGAATTGAAAACAGCAAACAAGCTTGATCTGCTCAGAACTAATGTGTCCCTCCTTTATTACACCTACTCTGAAGAGAATGCTTTTCAAACTAGCAGCAATACAGTGGGGATTTAACTTAATAGTTTTTTCACCCTACACAATTAAGAACCTTCTACAAAAGAACTCTGTATCGATCTCAGGAGAGCACCTGCAATTTCTTCATTACCTGCAGAAAACATGTAGAAAATAACATCTCTGAACTGCTACTGGAGGAAAGACAATGTCCTGCGTTGAGCGAGACAGGACTAACTTATCCTCCGTGCAATAAATCACAAATTGCCAGGAGTCACATGGTCTAGCTCCAGTTCTTGAAAATAAATACAACAAAACACTTTATGTTGTATTAAAGCCCTCTGACTAATCCCAAAGTTACTTAGTATCACCACGATCTATATTACGTGTTAAATTCAAGCCCTGCAACGTTATGGGTCCTTACATCTAGCAGCCTTCCACTCTGCATTGACCAGATGAAAATTTCAAAGGAATCCTGGGAACCAGCTGACACAATCTCACCACTGGAGTCCACAGCTAAACAAGAGAACTGACTTGGTCGTGGAGATGTAAAGGTACGGAAATTGCGGTATCTGTTGTAAATGTGAAAAAAATGATAAAAACATTTTACACAGATTTAAACACGTTTTATGAACGTATTTAAAAAAGCATTTCAATTTACTTGTAAAGTATTTAAAATACATACAGAAAAAATATTCTTTGTATAAAATTAGATGCAATACCTCAGCATGATTCCAAGATTCCAAAAAGGTATCAACAACTCTGCAGAAATAGCAGCCAAAAATACTCAAACAGAAGAGCCTTCTTATATTACATATGTCCATTCTTTAGAAAACACAGGCTTGTTTACACATCCAGTTCCCTACAGAGTTGTATTATAATGGCTCAACCACTAAAACTATGGACAACATACTGTTAGACAGGTGCAATAAATCATTGCACCATTTGAGCAGTAGAGCCAGACAATGATCTTACTGGATTTCCAGCTTCTCTGAGAAAAGTTCTTCCAGATTTTTCTTCACAGTAACTGGATGGAACGAGAGGATTCCTAACCACTATTCAAATCTGAATCAAAGGCTGAACCAAAAAAAAAAAATCAATAAAGTGGTACTGACATTTTTGCAACTTCAACATGAAACAAGCAATCTGCAGTTCGCTGTATTTTGGTTTGGGGGCCTAAGCTGAACACTAAAGGACACAAAGAAGCTTTATAAAGACTTACCTGTGCAGATCAAAGGCACGCACTGTTCCGTCCAGGGAAGCGCTCAAAATGACATAACCATTGGAAGTAAATGTTACAGCAGTTACACCACTGGTGTGCTCAGTAAAAGTGACAAAACAAAAGCTGCTTGAAGTGTTCCACACTTTCACCTGCAAGGGAGACAAGAAAAGCCTTCTTAGAATCTCCATCATCAGTTCAGGGGGAAAGTAAGGTTAAGGCAGCAGAAGAGTAAAGAAAAGTTAGTCCTAGAACTCCGCAGTAGCAGAAAGGACTTTCACTACCATCAGCAAGGAATTCTGTGCAAGTGAGGCAAACGGGCCACAGCTTATCATTAAACACCTGAAGACACATGTACAACATGAAACTCTAAATGGTGAGAGAAAAAAAACATTTGAAACAAAGTTAATTTTCAAGGAAAGCTATAGCACTTGGTAAGCATCTCAGGCTCGCAACCTTTGCACTGTCCACAGATAAGACAACTGTTAAATTCAAAACCAAGTGTGAAGCCATTCCAAAAGTTATAATTGAGATGATATTTCAATCTTATTTTTTTTTCTTTTTGTCTGAAAAAAAAATATTATGTTTTTAGCTATCTGCAGTTTTGAGACTTCTACGGTGTGGCCAATTTTGAGCCTGAATGGCAGAAACCATGAAGTGGCAGGTCTTTTTTCTGACGTTTCGAAGTTTTGATAGGAAATAAGATACTATCTTTGTCCCATTTACATGCCGAGAGATTGTGGGATTACTCTACAAAACATCTGTTACTAAAATCAAACAAAACAACAGTACCTGTACACATCGCCTACCATTTCAATACAAGTCATCCATGAGAAGCTAATTTTTCTTTTAAAAAACAATCTTCTCCAATGGTACATTTCAGAAAAATCTATTTAGGAATTGCACTTTTATAAATAATGTGAAATTAATTTAACATCAAAACCAATTATTAAAAGGGTATGAATTTAGATGACTGAAGTTCATTCACCTAAAAATAAAACGCACCACAAACATACATAAGTTAACATTTGATGAATTAGATCTTTTTGTGCTTGTGGCAACTGCATCTATAATAATTAAAAAATCACCTGCTAAAAAGGGTAAGTGATGCAATTTGCAGAGGACACCAGTAATAATTAATCAAAATATATATGCTCTAGAGAGAAAAATCAAAACATCTAAGAAAAGTGATGACAAAAAAAGTATGATTTTATATGAAAAAAAAAAATGTATCAGTCACACTAACAGAGCTTTCGATATAAAATGGAAATTCAAGCTGCTAACTATGTTATTGAGACCGAAATTCATATTTCAGTAATACTGCCTCACTCACTTTCCCATCCTCCCCTCCAGTTACTATGTATTGTCCATCTGGAGAATACGCTAATGAAACCATGCTGTTGAAATGCCCCTGCTGCTTCAGCACATAGGACTCGCTTTGCCATTCCCACACCAGGAGCTGACCCAAACCTATAAACACATGGAAAGAATTAACCAGAATTATGAATACAATTTTGAGACCCTGCAAATGCAAGCCACAAAACAAACGATTGCATGCGACACAGAAAAAAAGTTTATGCAGACAGATTACACTATGCATGTATCAATCCCAATAAAAGCCCATTTCATTTTATCAATTCAAGCAACTTCCCTTGACAATCAAGAGCTGTTACTTGGTTTAACATCCTCAGTACTACAACAGCTATGCTATAAACCAGGTTCGATACCAAACAGACACGTGCTGATAAAACAGCCAAAAAGCAGAAATACTTTAGGACAAAACTGTATTTTCATGTTTATGGCAATTCATAAAAATTATGTGGCTTTTTTTATTTAATCTAAAGTATGTAACGCAAAGCAAAATTACATTTCAAAAATTGTGACAGAAGAGTAGTATAAAGCCTGAACAGTGCGTTTTCATCTTGAAGATAGTCTAACTACCTGACTGGCAACTGGCCTTGCTTTTTTTTTTTTAAGTACATTTGCTGGAAAGAAAACCAGGGCTGCCTATAAAGGTACAATCTTGGTTACTATGCAAACCATATGGACTGGGTGGGAATGCTGAAACATCCACGTAGCTTTGTAAAAGGACATGCAACAAGTGGCAAAAGAAGAGAGACTGGGAACAGAATTAAAGCATTTTATGAACTACACTAAGGATAAATCATATTCAAGGGATATGGGCTTTATCCTAATTCTGCTAGAGTTCTCACATATGGTTTAATTGCTTCCTTTTCCCTTTTTTTCCATTGTCAGCAACGAATTTCCCTGAATCATAAGAATTCTGTGAGGACTTGCTTTACTGTATCTAGACCCTACAGAGATGAGACACTAACATAATTAACAAAACTTTAACATTTGGAGTCAAGAAGAGTAAAGGGAAATTTGGGCTTGCATGCCCACAACATTCCTCATTTTTCCATGAATACAGACCAAAAATATTTACAAACCTGAACATCCAAAGGCAATCCAGTCACCAGTACAGTTGATAGAAATAGAAGCTATCCTTTGGTCCGAAATACTGAAATAAGAAAATTACACAATAAACAAACTTGCGTTTTCACACCTTGTGTGATAAAACTTCAAATCTAGGGCTCACTTCCTCTCTTCAAGCAAGTTCCTTGATTACTGAATTTCTCACTTTAACATCAAAAGCAGTATATCCAATTTTTTTCTACAGCAAAGTTATGCATTCTTTCACTAACGTCATACAGCAACGGAATTAGAGAAGATTCCCAGACAGTTTTACACATGCCGAACTTTTTTTTCCAAGTACTTTTTGTTTTCTACAAAGAAACTGACAACCTGAAGTTAAAAGCATTGAAGAAATCTATACCCAACAACCTCAGGAGTTCCTGACTCAGACCTCAATCTTCCATAATTAGCTATGGAATAGAGTTGCATGGTATTTATTACATAAATCTAACTACGATTCTGCCCTTCCAGAAATTACAATACTAAATAGATACTCATGATTAAAATTTCTATGCTCTGATTATTCATCCTTCACTACTAAATGTGGTGTGTTCTCAAACAACCAACAAAGCCCCCTCCCCCAAAAGCTAACAACAACAAAAAAAACCAACCAAAACCCCACACCTCACCTCAAGGAGTGGATCAGATTGAAATCTGGAAGCTCATGGAGGTGAAAGATTCCAGAGGCAAAACCAGTGACTAAAAGGTGTGTTTTCTTGTGATAAGCTGCTGATGTCAGGTTATTAAAATCTCCCTCTTTATTGAAAAAATACCTGTCATCAAAGAAATAAGAAAAAAAGCAAACTGAATGTGAAAGAAGAGTATGCTGTTATAGCTGCATTTCATTATAGGTCAAATATTTTAACAGAGGTATCCTACAATAAAACTGAAAAAGCAGTAGTTCCAGAAATTGCTAGAAATACGTACTTTACGTAGCTAGTGAAAACTAATTCTCTTCTCTCCCTCAATGTTTAGTTACTATCATAGTCTGCTTATCAGAAGTGACATGTGATCACATGCGATGAAAGGGACTAAAAAGTCTTGACTTTGACTAAAAGTCAACCTCAGAGAAACTGCACTGTCCATTTTCTTTTGATCACCTAATGCCAATATGGGTGACGCTCATGAGTGGGGACTATTGCTTATGACAAAATATGCCTGGTGAAGGTTTTCTCAGTTCATTGTATCTATAGCTCTTACTGGAACTAGGTAAGCACCACATGATGGTCAAATAAAAGAGCATCTGAACATTACCCACAATAGCTGCATACTCCAAATTCCTTCAGTCTGGAAGTGACGTTCCCTGAGGCTAATTCCAACCTGGGTTGGGGTAGGGTACTTTCTTTATACTTCCTTTAATCAGAGAGACCGAGAACAGAAGCCTGATGTCAGGTGTTCCCAATCGGCCCCTACAGGCACCCTGCCTCTCCCTCACTCCACTGACAAGAGACGGCCTATAAACGTTATCCTCCTTCAAGCAACGCTAAATGCTGCGAGTGTCTTAAACTGGATTGTTCTTTGTAAGCCACATCTCCTTTGATGTGGACAGACAGGGATATCTTTCAGGAAGGCTTCCCCAAGTATTTTACCAAAGAGGCTGAGGAGCTATCTTCATCAAATGTTGCTGTCACCTCTTGAAGTCAACCAATCTCTCCTTGAAAGACCTCAAAGCTTTAGCTTTGACTTAGCTAGAGGATACTGTACTGAAGATCTCATTACATTTTTTCAGTTTCAAATGCTAAAACATACACCGTAAATCACTATTTCTTATATTATTAAAATTATACTGACTTGTTATTCTGAAGGTGCAGGGTATCGCCCTTCATATAGCCAAGGTACAACAAATACCTGTTTATTGAAACAATTTTAAATGTGATTTACTATGAATTACCAAATCCTGGGCAGAGTTTTATAATGCTTTGAATGAGTGATATAAAGGGTGTAAGAAGCCCAACATGGTAAATCGCAACAATAACTGTCTTCGGAAAACTGAAAAGCACTTACTTTGCAACACGTGAATATTTAACCTTATCTCTAGTCTCTTGTTCATTTGGGTTGGCTTTTCCATGAATTTCTTCACCCTTTGACTCTTCAAGAAACTCTTCATCATTTTTTTCTTCATCATTCTTTTCCCTGCCTGCATCTTGAGGGGCCCTGGGCTTCAAACCATCAAGCTCCGTATCACACTGCCACACACAGAGTGCTGCGTCCTGGCTAATTGTGTACAGCTAGAATGCAAACACACAAACATACAATTATTGTGTAATATCTATGTTTTGTGCTCTGCTTTCTTGTTATGAATATCGAATTGCAGAAAGGTTAGCAAGTCTGCACTATTATCATCAGGATAATATATTACTTAGTCCTCTAGAATTGGAGGTTCCGTCATCTTGAAAATTCACTTGTCCTGAGAACTTATTTACTTTACCTGCTCTCAGATACCTTTTTTTAAAGACCAAAGGCAATTTGATTACCAACTAGCATTACAGCTAATTAGCTTTTTTCAAATTTAAAATTATAACTTTTGGGGAGAGCAATTTTAAATAACTTACTCTCCTTCTAAAGTTTACTACTTCAAACGTTCACGGAATTGTAAACTCCCCACCACAGAAGAGGAGTCGACAGACATATTACTTATTTATTTTCTAAATGCTGAGATATTACCAAAATAGTCAGCGTCCTTATCCACAGATAAGATTCTGCTTTAACTATTTCAATATTAAAATTCAAGAACATTCTGTGATTATACATACATCTAGACTGTTCTCTTCAAAAAAGCAGGCTACTATGATATCCTTATGCCCTCCAAGCGAGTAGTAGATCAAGTTTGCCCATCGTTCTGCTCCGAACACCCATGTAGACATGTCCTTGCTTCCAACTGCAAAACACCTAGAGAAGAAAAAGCAATTTGAATTGGAACACAGGTTTCAAAAAATCTTCACTGGGCAGAGAACATTCTGAATTGGAAGACACCAGTCAGCCCTTTTAAAGTAATTTTACACATAACAAGAGTTGTAAACTGAGGTTGGCAACCCTAGCAAAGGTAAATGGGATTAAATACATTCAAAAGGTCAACCATGCTCACATTCCTAAGATAAGTTCCTTTTATGGATAACTAGGCATTTTCAAGCAAAAATGCATTGTCGATCCGTAATACATGCTTTCTTGTCTGCTTATGCTATTTTTCTAAATTAAACATGAAATGAGCAACAGAAGAGTCAAAATGAATTTTTAAAGCTAGCACAATACTTCAGAGCGAAGAAAATGGACCGCAACATGCATACAAATATTAACAATGTGAGCAGGTAGACAGTGCTCTAGTTTAATGACTCACTTGGAATCATCAGTCCAGTCGATACAAGTTGTTTCATCATATGGACCATAGTAAGTTTTGTCCAGAACAAATGCATTAAATTCTCGTTTCCTCCCAGGAGCATGGTACATAAGAGCAACATTGTCTTTTGTAATCACAAATTTCCTGTCACACAGGAGGGAAAAAGTATAATTGCACACAAAGCTGTTAAAGCAAACAACTGTTCCGTACAGACTGCAATACAATGAAACAAAACAATGTTTAAAAGGTTTCTGCTTTACTCAAGTGATAAATATTGATTGCTTTCAAGTTAAAAATTATTTGTAGATTGACATTATCTCCCAACTTCATGAACGCAGGCATACCTTACGCATTATAAGACAGAAAACGTTCAGTAAAAATAACTTAAGTTGAATAACAAAATATTTATTCTCTAATTCTCACAGAGGAAAAAAAAGTTCAAACATTCAAAACAGGGTATTCTATTTCAACCTCTCTTCACTCCCATACATCAGCCACTTTAACAAGCACAAAGCATCTGCATCCCTGTTACACACATCCTCTCATCTGGTTCTGTTGTCAGTTTAATTCCTTAATGCAGATCCATGACTCCAACTTTCAGGGAAAAACTCATTCATGATTACTCTTAAGTCAATCCAACTGAGGAATGGCGCCAAAAGGGGAACTCCGCACTTTTACCTCTCACCCTCCTGATGCCTCTTAACATTTATGCCACCGTGCTTGGCGACAAGGGACATGAAAAACAGCACTCAATTCAGAGAGCTGCTCTTTCAGTAGCACAGATGTCTTGGACTAACCCAAGTCACTAGTGAAACCGCACCGCCAGAGTGCCATCATGCAACTCCGCAGCACTGATTGTCCCCACCATGGGCTCTTTCACCTTAAATACAATACATAAAAAGAGTTAAGACTCTTGTCAAACTTTCTATGTTTCTAAGAGTCCCATCATAGACAGACAACATCTGTGACAGGCAACCTTCCTGTCAGTATCCGCTTCCAAGACTTTGCTTCTCTTCTTTTCTTCCCCTCTCAACTTTACAGATAAAATAATCCTGAACAGTTAAAAATCTCCCCTACATTAATCAACAGGGATCGTCCCCAGATTAGTCAGAATGTCTTAATAATTACAATTAGTTTATGGGATAATTTCTGTTGTTTTGTTCTAAAACATGCACATTTTACTTACTTGCCATCAGGGGAAAAGCTGACACTGTGAACTGGCTTGTGAAAATAAAACTGATGTATCACACATTTACCAATCAAACTGACAAGCAAGGCAGCTCCCTCTGTAAGGGCAGAAAAAGAAGTATGATGGAAATAAACCTGTTCTCAAAGAAACCCCAATCCTAGCAAGCTTAATTTCTTTCCTTAAAGAGAAGGAGGAAAAAAAGGTACCTCCTCAGAAACTTTTCAAGACAGTGGGCTTAACAGTATTAAGAAGACAAATACAATCAAAATCACAAGTCACTTTCTAAATTCTGTAAATAAGTTTTTTGAAAGTTCTGTAAATAATGATACCTTCCTCATAAACTCTAACATTATTTTTAAAGCACAGCAGGGTCTAATCTGTGTTAAGGTTGAATATGCAGCAATACAGACTTTCCTATTCAGGCTACAATTTTATTTAATTCTTTTAAAAAAACAAACGCCTCCTTTATGAAAGTACCTTCATCAATTAGTATGGCAAGACTTCCATCCGGAGAGAGTCCCACACACACAATATTAAGCCGTGTAGCCAATGGGAACGTCTCGCACTTATTACTGCAAGAAAAAGATAAAATGGTAAATTGGGTACAAATAAAAATAAGTCATCTTCGGTATCAATGAAATATGGTTAGCTATGGATACCCATGCTACAGCCACTGAATCAACTTAGATGTAAAACCCCCACGACTTTTTTTTAACTGCCACAATCCCATAAAACACCGACTATGGAAGAGCTGGGCGCTTGACCAGAATCCCGGAATCCCAGCATCAATCACAACTCCAGTCTGCCGGAAAAGGCAGATGACAGTCTAGGCGTTGCTCTACATAGGAGGGACAGTGCAAGACAGAAGCACACAAAGAAACCGCATGTCTAAATCAGGTGCAAACCTCCTCTTTTTCTAAAGCACGCCGTTTACATACTTCTTATATTCTTCTCCCCAGGAACCTACGTGCGTAACATCTGTACCGTGCAACACCTCGACAGCTATTCTACTAGGCAGGCTTCTCGCTTTTAACGCTAGGACGGCAACTTTTGGGAACACTTTGGGAAGGCAGCCCACTCTCGAGGACCCCAGCCCATGTCAGTTGCACCCCCGCACCTCCTCAGGTGGGGCTGCGCTGCAGCAAGCACCCTTCCCTCCCTCCTTCCCTCTCCCGACAACGCTGCCGCCCTCGGGTCGGGCTCCACAACCTCCCGTCAGTTTTACTCCCCCTCCCCAAAAAACCCCGTTCTGGCAGTACGGAGCCCTTCCCCTTCCCCCTTGCCCGGCGGGCGGCCCGGGCAGGGGCGGGCGGATCGCTAGGCCGGCGGGGCCGAGTGGGCCCGAGGGCGGCGGAGGGCGGGGCTCGCTTACTTCTTCAGGTCGAAGAGGGAGATGCGGTTCCCGACGGGGCTGATGAGGGCGCCGCCATCGCGGGTGAAGCTGAGGTTGCCGCGGCGGTACACGGTGCCCAGCAGGCCGGAGAACTGCGGGGGGAGGAGAGAAGAAAGACGGAGGGGCGGTCAGCGGCGCGGAGAGAAGGCGGGGAGGGCCGCCACCACACGGCGGGGCTGCGGCCGGGCACTCACCCGGTACGCGAACTTCATGGCGGCGGCGGCCCCGGCCCCACGTGAGGAGCGCGTGGAGCCGCTGTCAGCGCGTGGCGTCCCGGCAGCGCAGCGGCGGCCCCGCGCTGAGCCCGCGCATGCGCATGCGCCGGCGGAGGAGGCGGGGCCGGGCGGGCGGGGTCGGAAGGGACCGGAGAGGTGCCAGCGCCCCGCCGTGGGCAGGGACCGCTCCCGCTGCACGTGGCTGCCCCAAGCCCCATCCAGCCTGGCCTTGAACACTTCCGGGGATGGAGCATCCACAGCTTCCCTGGGCAACAACCCGCTCCCGTGCCTCACCACCCTCACGGTACAGAATTTCGTCCTGAGATCTAATCTAAATATACCCTCCTCCAGTTTGAAACCGTTACCCCATGTCCTATCCCCACATGCCCTTGTAAAGAGTCTCTCCCCACCTTCCCTGTAGGCCCCCTTTGAGTTCTGGAAAGCTGTTACAAGGTCACCTTGGAGCCTTCTCTTCTCCAGGCTGAACAACCTCAGCTCTCACAGGAGAGTTGCTCCAGCCCTCTGATCACCTTCACGGCCCTCCTCTGGAACGGCTCCAACAGGTCCCCGTCCTCATGTTGTGAGCTCCAGAGCTGGATGCAGCTCCCCATAGGGTCCCATGAGAGGGCAGAATCCCCTCCCTGGCCCTGCTGGCCACACTTCTTTAGGTGCAGCCCAGGATGCGGTTGGCTTTCTGGGCTGAAAGGAGGTTATAGCGAGGTGGGGATCAATCTCTTCTCCCAAGTAACAAGTGATAGGACAAGAGGAAATGGCCTCAAGTTGTGCCAGGGGAGGTTTAGGCTGGATATCAGAAAAAACTTCTTTACCGAAAGGGTTATCAAGCATTCGAACAGGCTGCCCAGGGAGGTGGTGGAATCGCCGTCCTTGGAGGTATTTCAAAGACAGGTAGACGTGGTGCTGAGGGACATGGTTTTGGCATAGGTTTATGGTTGGACTTGATGATCTTGAAGGTCTCTTCCAACCCAAGTGATTCTATGAACACCCCCAAGTCCCTCTCCTCAGGGCTACTCTTGATCCTGTATTTATGCTTGGGATCACCCTGACCCACATGCAGACCTTGCACTGGGCCTGGCTGACTTCATGAGATTTGCAAAAGCTCTCTTCTCAAGCCTGTCCACAGCCCTCTGGATGGGAAACCCTCTTGCTGGGAAACCGCTGCCAGGAAGACAGTCCCAGCAATTAAGCCCATGGGGTATTACTGGTCTCCCTCTCTCCCTCTGCGCTCCTTGGCCAGAACATGCCGCCACTGGGCCTTTGCAGCCAGGGCTGTGCTCGTTTCTTCAGCCATTCCCGTCTCTCCTAGGGACAGTGCTGTTGGGCTGTGACCCCTAGCCATGACAGGATCCAGGCGGGCCGAAGCAGGAAAACAAAGGGAGAGCAGGGCTCTGGCAGCAGGAGGTCCGTATGCCATGCTGGTAGCAGTAGGGCTACTTGAGACCTGAAGAGCAGCGGCCCTGAGGTGGCTCCTCTGGGGGTGCTGGGCAGCTCTTTTCCAGAAAGGGGCAAACCCCCCTCAGACACACAAAGAGCACGCTTTAGGCTGCTATTCTAAATACAGCCCCTCGTTTAAGTTTAGAAAATATTTTTCTCTTTGGCTAAAACAGATGAAACAATCACTCCCTCAAAGAAAAGGAGACATCATGGCAGCAGCAGCAAAGTGGGATTTCTTTTTAAAACATGTATATTTAGAACTGTAACGCTTACAATTTCATTAAACAATCTTAGTACAATGTGTTTAATCTAACAGTATATTACAGAACAATGTGAAAAATGATTTAATAGCAAACCATGAAAATGGAATTAATTATAATACCTGCAGTGTCAAAGTCACTAACTTGTTACCTTTTCCAGTCAAAGAATCCCAGCAGTCATTCACACTAAATGACGCTTTGGGTTTTATCCAGAATAAAACGGTATGATTTCCACAGAGAAAGGGCATTCCTTCACAGAAAGAAGATGCATAACAAGAACATTTTCAGCTAGCAGGTCTACTTTATACATCTATTTATTTTTTTTTAAACAAAAAAAATAATAAAAAAATGTTTAGACCAGTACAGGGTGCCTATTCATTTTTCAATTTAATTGTCATTCTTTTTGGAAAAAGGGTTTGTTTTTTTTCTTCCCGTTTGTAATTTAGCAGAACCTGAGTTTAGAAAAAAATAACAATGAACTTGTCTCATGAGCAGTTCCTAACTTTAGTTTTACCGAGAAGTATTTGATATGGGACAGTTTTCCTCTGTGGAGTCTGTTGACAATGCACCATTATAGATCTGCAAGTAGAAAAGGTCATTCTCACATTAAATGCACAAGTTTCAATATCAGAAGCAGGACATCAGAAGGAGTTGTAATTTTTCCAGTCACAGGTGGATTTGCAACATTCACAAAAATTACACCTTTTTTTTTTTTTACATTTTTTGTATTTACATTTCAGATATAAATAATGAAATTCTTTAAGTTACATGTTTTAACTTTGCTTCACAATTATTCTACATCTGCAAGCTTTCCTATATCAAACCAACCTCTTTCTTCCATCATAAATGTGGAAGTCTGGCCTCTAATCAGTAATAATTACACTAAGCCTTTATGATGAAAGGTTGACTGTTCAAGTATCACATCATACTGAAATTTTTGCCCCAATTTAAAAACTGGGGCAGCAAACCAAGCCACTTAGAAATGGTAATAAAAGAAATTAATCTGGGAACTCAATAAGCCAAATAATTTATTATTAAATTCTATCAATGTCTTTGGTAAGAACTATGCAAGAGGATGACCCAACCCCCAACTCCCCCCCCCCCCAAAAATAATAAATCATATAATATGTGACATCACAGTGTCTACTCTGTGAAGGAGAAAGCCTCAAAAAATTAAGGAATTTTGTTCAGTTAAGATTGTTTATAGCAGTAGCTCTCCCATGCATCTAAGTATGCAAATGATGGAAGTTTAATATAAGATTGCAATGGCAGGAATTAACAATGATAAACCAAAAAAAAAATCAAAACAGAAAAGTAACTGTTACACCAGTGGATGTGCTATTGTGCAATTTGTTGTGTTTCTGGCACATGTGTGGAAAAGCCTGTAAATTATTACATAAATATCCAAGATTTGGATAATTATATCATCCAACTCTAAGTTCTAAGATGTGTACAAAGCGTGAAACAAATTTCTCAGCTGCCAGAAAAAAATAAAGAAGTGGTCCAAATATTTGGATTTTTTGTTTTTGTTGCCCTGTGTTCTGAGGCAGGATGTGACTGAAGGAAGAAAACCCAATAGCTTACACAAAACATACTAAAGTGGCAATATAAACTAGCTGACACAAGCTTCACTGTACATTTAAATTGATACAATTGTCTGGTGCTTCCATGGCCGGTAGGTGTGGAGCGCCACAGGTCTCCTTAGAATGTTACAACACAGACTAATCAGGTCATAATCCTTTAAAGTGCTTCCATATCCAGTTTCTAATGGGTTTTGTTTTCCTTGCTTTCATACCGAGTTGTCACGTGATATTGACTTCCAGAACATGGTCGTCCTTGCTGGGAATGACAAGTATTTGCATACCCGCGCTGCAGTTGAAGACCTGACCAGAGGAAAAGGACTGCAGACGGGGCATCGGCAAACCTTTGTGTTCCCCACTAGCTGCGGAATGCAAGCTACCTCTGCTCCTTATGCTGCTGCTGTCAGCTTGATCATCCACATTCTTGTCCACAGAGAGGTTATCGTTTTCAATCCAGCTATCTGTTTAAAACAAAACCCCACAGTTTTATTCCTTGGAGTGATAAGACATCTTAAAAATTATTTCAGAGCTCAGACCAACTTACCACATGTTAATAGTTACTGATCATCTCTGCTACGCCAACAGTCTGTGCACACTTTTGGCCAGCAGCAGATGTAACAGAGTGAATTACACTGGTTTCTAAGGAAAACTTAAGCAGCATTACCTCACATTCGTCACAGGCTTGAAGGGTGCACACTGGCACTTCCCAGAGCTCTGCTGACAAACAGTAAGTCACTTGCACGCATAAATTCGCACTATAGCACTGGGACTACTCAACAGTACAGATAAATGCTCTAGGTGGCTGGGGCAATTTAAGCTCTTCATCTAATCTGGTGTATATGCCACAGATTTTCATCAGTTCTTCTACATTTTGTACTTAATCCTTTCAAAAACCCGTGAAAAAATTTCAAAGTTAATGAAGACACAGCAGATGTGCGGTTTACAGACAATGAAACCCCAGGATTAGCGGGTTATCAAACAGTTTTCACTTAATTATAAATCCAGCGACAACTAGTTTGCATGATAATCTTTAAAGGAAATATAAGAAAACAACAAGTTTATTATTCCTCCTCACAGATTAAGACTGCAATCCAAATTCAAAGTTCCCGTTACAGCAACATTTTATAAGTTTCAAATCAGAACTGTGAGTGGAGGTAAGTAAAAGAGACACTAAAGAGCACTCGGTCAACATACTTCCTCGTCTTGCTTTTCTCTTTACACAAAAGAAGCACAATCATTTCTGTAAACAGCCACATAATCAAGACAGCTTTACCAGCATCAAGTTGCATGGAGTGAGCAGAATGGTGAGGGAGGTATTTAAACAATCTGACATCAGGGAAAGGCAGATATCCAGCAAACAGTGGCATCACTTCCATGTGGACTTTGTGAGTTGCTCGTGCTGCAACAGGCATAGATATCACTCCGGAGCTTTTTCCACAGACTGCCCAGTTACTACTGTTGTCAACAACTGCAAGAACAAAGGGCAAACACTATAAAGATCTTTTCTGAAAAATGGAGAACCCTCAGTATAGTTTTAGAGCACTTTTAAAATCAGTGTTTAACAACATCTAAAAAGCCTGCCAGATGTTATGCATGAAGAGCTGTGGCAAGGTAAGAAAACAGCCCTACACAAAAGGGACCACAGCTGGGTCCCAGGCAACTATCCAACCAGTCTGAACAGCATTTATATACCACTTGAAGACAGATTAATGAGGAAAGAGTAAAATATTCTCAGTCTAGCAAAATGAAAACTGCTTTACTGAGCAGCCATGCTCACAATACAAGAATATATGCTATAGAAAGTCTGGCAGATGCCATTATCAAGACAAAACTACTGGGGAATTTTGTCAATACGCCCAAGAAAAATATTCTTACCTTCATACATGAGTTTTGTTGTGCAATAGCCATCTGACTCCGTTAATGCTTCATCTCTGTCAACCTCAGAGAGGTCAACAAGTCGAGTGATTGACACCTCTAAAGAGCAGAGTGAGCCTGTTTTACAATAGTCTGCCCCCAGTGGTGGAAAAATTTCAGTTTTCACATGATACAACGTCTGTCAGGAAGAAAACAGTGCTGTTATCAAGAAAAAAGGGGCGTTTTACTTGTGTTTAAAAAGAACTGGACAATTAAATTAATACAGTACAAATTTAACTTTACATTTAACATCCATTAAATCTTTTTAACGCGAGATTCAGTTGTAAGTAATGTTTGTTTCCTCTTGTTCAGTTAGAGAAAATAATCAAACCAAATTTGATTCAATCTATTTTTGATACCTGCAGTGAGCATACTAATTTTCCCTCCACTTCTGTGCTTTAACTCACCCTTTCAACACTCCTAAATGAACACCAATCTTACTATTTAAACAAACTCTTACCAGTTTCTCGGCTCTTCGCTTTCCAGATGCATCACTCAAATTATTAGTGATACAGGAAAACTAATTCCTCACTCTTACCATCATAGTCCCCAGACTAACAGCGCCCACATTATCAAAGAGCTAATTTTTAATTACTAGAAAATTAGATTTCTACCAACCCCCCCCATTGTTTAAACACAGTTAGTTCTCTTCAAAAACTCCAGAAAGACATGATACAGGTGCCAGCAAATGCCAGTTACATGCCAGCAGGTAAACAAATACCCAAAATATATCTCAATGTCAGTTTGTAATAAGTAGGCAGAAAAATATAGCAACACTGAAACCAGGTAAAAGAATTTAACTGAGTCTTCTCAGGTTGCTGCTTTTTACCCAAGCACCAAAATGGGTAACACAAACCTGAAATTGGAGATGAGATTAAATAATGTTGATAGAACTCCTTTAATAGGAAGTTATATTGAGCCTATAAGCTACCTCACTGATCAAAGGAATAAAGAATTTGTCCGTAAAGGGAAAGAAAAAACATTTAAGGTAATGGCCTAGAAACTCCTAAATATTTCATTAGAGAAGCTCATCTCAAGCACTACAAAAAACAACTCAAAGGCTTTCAACAGCAAAGATTTTTGGAAATTGTTGTTTCCTTTGGAAGGTGCAGTCTTAAGCCAGCAGGAAAAAAGGAGCTCAGTAATCTAAGGACAGCCTCCATAGCACAAGCCCAGGAAGGCAAAAACACAGAAAAAAACCATTTGTGCAACTGTCCATTGTTATGTTTCCCCTCACCTCCTACTCCAATGTCAAGTATATAATTCCACCATAAATCAGACTTCAGTTCTATTGGTCAACAAAACTGGCTTTCCAATGATTCCAAGTAGGTATCAATCTCATTGAGCAAACAGAAGTTTTTTTAATATATTTCTCATCTTTCCCTTTCCATATATTACAAAATCATATTCAGTTAACATATGCTATACTTCGAAGAGTACTTACAAAAAAATTTTCCACTTGGAATTCGTAAGTGAACGGCTTCAGGGTAAAAGACTGTTCTTCAGAGGTAGCTGGACAAAAGCTGACTGAAAACAGGCACTGCAAGGAGAGAGGAAGCTCTTTTGTCCACTTCAATTCCCATACAAAGAATATTGATTGCTTACTGTATATGACCTGAAAGAGAATGTTTATAGTATTAGCTCCTTCCTTCCTCTAAGAAAGGAATCGAAATGCACATACATATGTTTGTCTATTCTGGCATTAACATAGTTTATAAAAACAAATTACCTGTTTAGTGGTAAATATATCATATGGAAAAGCATGCAGCCAAAATAACTAATAGTGATTCTTTTTTTTAAACAGTGTGCATCTAATTAAAAGGAGGGATACATTTCACTGTCAGAATTAATGTTCCAAAAGAGAACACATTTAAGTACATGTGAAAAATATTTTATTCAAAAGTCAAGTTTAATAAAGATATTAATAATGTTTGTATATACTTTTCCTAGACACCAAAAATGACCAATTTAACATCATGTTCAGACAAGGCTGGAAGAACCTTCAAGGGGAATGTTTTTCAGTTTAACTAGTTTACAGCTGTATTTAATCAGAAAATGGTCTTTACCTGATTTTTTTCCTAAAACCTAGTAACAAACTGCAGCTATAAGATGAACCAATTAAATGTTAACAGTGATATTACTGATATTACATTTGTATACATATTGTTCAAGCAGGTATGTGGTGCTTTGCATAAGGCAAATAGATTTGAAAATTCACCTAATAATCTTTGAAGGTTTTAGAATTTAATCTAAAATCTTTGAGTACAAATGCCTTCTAAAGACTCTTTAAGAATCAAAGTTACTCAGAGGACTACAAAGATCTGACTTAATATCAGCTATCATCCTTACTATAAAAACCTATGTGTAGAAGCGCTAATAATGTCACTAACAAAAACTTTCATCTAGCCGTCCTGCCAATGAGCTCATAAACCACCAAGTACATCTTTACCTGTTGAGATTCAGGGTTCAGAGGTACCAACTGCAGATCTGTACAGTCAGCAGAATTTTTTAGGCTGTTGTGTGAAAGCTGGAAACAGAGTTCTGACAAATTCTGTACACAGACTTGCACATATTTCCTGAAAAACATGACACAGTTTGGTCAACAAAAATTGTCTAATTAGATTGAAAGAGTACACATCCATAAATTTGTTTTTAAAGTGCACAGCTCAAGAAAAAACAGAATGGCAGGTATATTTGTTTTTTTCAGTCTTTTCCTCAATACTTATAAGTCTGTAGAAACAAGACTGTAAACCATCCTCTTTCATATTAAACAAAACCAAATAACTACACAGAAATAGGCTAGCTTGGTTTATCTTGTGGTCTTATTTCCAAAAGAGATGAAACCACAGATTTGTTTTATTGTTATGAAAGAACACTAGAGATAATGCACAAGCTTCTAATGGGAAGCTGTGTAAGATAACGAAAGCCCAACTTAAAAAAAAAAAAGGCTGCTATCAATACTACTTATGAAACTCCAGCTCCGTATTTTGTAAGAAAGAAACAATAAATACTTAATGAGTACATTACCGTTTGCCAGCTGACAATAAGGAATGCTTGGCATTAAAAGGTATGCAGAATGTTAATGCAATAATAGTGGAGTAAATCGACCAAGGACAATCAATGGTTACCTAAAGGAAAAAGGGAACAAAGTTCTTATTCTTAATGGTCTTTAGCAAACCATTTTGCTTTTCTTCTCATTTCTAAGCAAAACTTTTCTCAGCAAGTGTCTACAGCTGATGCATCCAAGAAGGGGAAGAAGGAAAGAAAATACACATCAAAAATCAGTATATTAAAAAACCAAACTATTCTGACAAAATACTAGGCTTTTGTTTTCCTGTGAGTGGGATATGAAATCCCAAAGCTTTTCCTGCAGAAACTGACATACCCAGTTCTGAAGACTAGAAATAAAGGAAGGTGAATAGAAAAAAGAAAAGATAGAAGAAGATAACAGGACACTAACAATACCAATAGCATCTTAATACAAAAATTTGGTAAAAGGTCAATATCAAATAAATTGCTGTAAGATCTATTACTGAAATGTCTTTACAATACTTTAATATATTAAATAAGCGCAAAATATTTTTTAAAGCGTATTTAACATATCTAACTTGAAGCAGCACGCTTAACTGAAGAATTTCTCCTGGAATGAATGCTGTCATTCTTCCAATTGTAAAGCATATATAATTAACAACATATTTTTATATGCAGAGAAAAAAAAATTAAGCTCTTCTGTCACATCACATTTTAGCAATGCTCATCTATAGATCTTCCCTTTTTACCTAACTCTTCACACACAAGGATACATGGCAACTTGGTCAATTTTAACAAGGAGTAACACTGTGAAAGGTGATTGTTTCAAGATCATTTTCTGTCAGCTGAAGAACTTCTTACCATATTACTTATTTTATTCAACTTTCATAATGAAAATTAAGAGGAAAAGTTGCCTCCGATAATGTGACAGCTTGAAACACTATGGTGTTAAGTACCTCAACACAACATTTAGATTCTTTGCATGTGGACTCATCTTTCCCATGAGTCCACCTTTTACAAAGACAAGAGCATCCTTCATCCTATACAAACTGTGAGTGTTACAACATTAAAACTCAGATCACTAGCCAGCAGAACAGCGGGCAACATAGTAAACAAGTGTGTATTTCTGCTTATATGTTTTTCTTCACAATTGTACCATTTGCTATGATTTTTGCATGTACATCTTTTAAGGGAAAATGAGTTCAATATAAGCAGGTTTGATCCCCCCCATCACCACCGCTTCTATTTTGTGAAGCGTATGCCCCTGTGATCAAATAGATTTCATAATCAAAACACTAAATTACATCTTACTTTTTGGTCAACAGTAGCCATGCAGTTGTCCTGTTTCTGCTTCTCTTTGTTTTTTCTGTGAACTTCTTTACTTGTAATATTTTCTTTCTCTGCAGCAGATTCTGTTGCTGATGGCAAATACATGACTTCTAGTTCAAATTCTATCACATGATATGCAGGAGCCACTGGCAAACTGATGCTTGTGATCTTTTCAGAAGACTGAATCCTTAATGATGATTCTGAGATCTTTTCTATAGTTGTGTAGAAATGGGGGGGGGGGAAGAGGGAGAAGTAGTTTTAAAACCCATTCATCCCTTCACAATTTTCATTTAAATTTGTAACTACGTAATGAGACTAGCTTAAAAAGCTAAGTGTCACAGAAAAATGCATGGTTACCATAACCACTTCCTAGCAAGACCTCCATGTCTGCAAAACCAGCATGTTCTGTAACTCCACGGTAACCTCTTCAAACGAGCTATAATCCGCACATCTTAAATACCACTGCTGTTCACAACTTCCAATACCAACGCTCTGTCCTTCTTAAACTGCAGGAAGGTAACCACCACATCCTGTGTAATGGCTCCTTCCAATGTTCAAGAAAGAACTAAGAGGACAATAATATAACAAGCTGCAAACTAGCTAAAGAGCTACTTTAGCTCATCATATAATACCTATTGAAGTTTTTACAGTGTCCTGCACCTCCTCAGTTTCATAATTCCACTTCAAGCAAACTTACAACTTACTGGAACACAGATGCATCAGTATTCTTGGTCACCATTCATCATCTATCTTTAAAATACTACACGTGGGGTGCCTTTGTGGAGTCTTAATAGACTATGTATAGTTTTAATCTTAATTTCATCAAGTCTGTTAAGAGTGTTCTTCCCATTTATGTAAAAGTTGGTTGAGTTTGAGCAACTGAGGAGACTATACAGTACTTACGGTCATAAAAAGACAGGAACTAAGATGTCATCTGTTTAAATGAAGCACCGGCCAAAAGAAATGCTCCACTTTATGTACATAGAGTACTACATAAAAACCTACCTACAACTACTTCACAACAAAAACGGTCTAGTTAAAATGGAGCCCACAACAGTAATAAAAGATCACCTTCGCTCACTTGGAAACCATGACAGATGCTCACCTCAGCAGCAGTTTTACCATGCCTACTGAATTTCATCAATGAAAGTAAAAGTTATTCAGCTAAGTTTGCTGAAAAGTTCATACTACTACTTTGAGGGTGAAAGTTTAAGACCTTTCTTGCACTGAAGTCCCTAGAATTGTTCTAATAACAACTATGGAAAAAAGCAGCATCAGGGTTCTTAATACCCTAAGTACAGGTTTACTTCAGGATTACTGAATTCTCAACCATTCAGAGATTATTAATTTTTACTTCGTTCCTTACCTCTGGTGTTGGAATAGATCACTGCCTTGCTTTCTGGATGGTACAGAATAGGCATGGCATCTGTGTTGCTGAGCTGCAAAGTATCCCCATTCTTCATGGTGTAGTGACCAGTAGTCACCGTGAATTTCACCTTCTGGGGAATGCCAGCCAAAAGGCTATCTGAAGAAGAAAGCAGAAATTGTTAACAGATTCCAGTACTCATCAGTAGATGGTTACAATGCACTGCTAAGGCTTGTTAGCAATATTCCCAGGCAATTTGTCACACATGTTAGGGTAACGTAAAAGTGTAGGGTTTTGATGTTACGCAACACACTAAACCTAGCTCAGATACATCCGTGTGGAGAAACCACCTGTTTCAACTTGAGTGACCAAATCCATGGTTTCTTGGATGGCTTAGATTAGCTGGCTCACACACTGTGTAGCTCTGGCAGCACAGAAAGCAGTGAAATACAATAATCCCAAAGAATTTACTAAACCTTTTGTTAAGTTCTCCAGGTTGTAGACAGCTTTCTATTTTGGCACGTGCAATGCCAGTCACACCCACACGCTGTATTTACATAATCAAGATAACAAGAATGCTAGTATGCACACAGACTCTCAAATATCTGATTCACAACCACCCATTTCATAGGGGTGGCTAGTTTGAGTAATGCCCAATATGCCTGTCCTTCCTTCACCACACATTGCAATCCCTGTAACTGGAATGATAGCCCAAAATGCATATTAACTCCTCTACTGCCTCAGTAATGGCCTGAAGACAAAAATCACTATTAACTTCCATTTATAAACTTTAAAAAACTCTAAAACAAGTAATGCTCAGCTATCCATGAAACCAATGGATGTATTCAATGTTAAATTTTAGCAAGTTTATATTATCACCTCTAGTAGAGAATCCCAGTTCTTATGCATTTCTCGTAAATACCAAAGATAGTGCAGCATCACAGAACTAACCAACAAGGAGCCCAGTCAATTACAAATTTAAATATTCCCTTCTAACCAGTGTGGCAACTCAAATCATACCTGATAGTTAAGTGACAGTACATATTCATGTTCAAAAGTGAAACTACATGTTTCAGAGCCGAGCACCAAAATTAGTTGTTGAAAACTAGCCATCAAGAGAGAATACTTGATGAATAATTTGAAAAGAATTTATTTTAGACTCATAATTAAGAGTAAGGCAAAAAAAAAAATCTGAGTAATATTCAAGCCAGAAAATGCTTTATCTAGTCCCATGAGCATACAACAGAAATCATCAAAACAATTTCAGCATAGCAAGTGTACCTACCAGTCATTGGTTCCACTTTTAGCTGGGGCTCCTGAGAATATACATCATACTGCACAATTGGGTAAATATGAAGGAGGACAAACTGTACTTTTCCCACTGAAGTGCACAGTTGCCTGAGCGTGTATGTCCCAGGTTCTTTGGCCTTTGAAGAAAATATTTGAACAGATTTTTCAATTTAGGAGATACTTCTAGAACAAACCCTCTATTAAAAAGCAGCATGTTTTCAGCCCATTTCTATCAGATACTTTGCACTTGTAAATTAAAATGACAGACTTGCTCTCTAAGTGACAAGATTTTCACAAAGGAGCACTTTTTTCCCTATTAGGACAGAAGCTCTAGAGTGCTGGCTGATTCAAGAAAAAATATAAGTAACAAGCACCAACAATCAGAATAACTAATATAGTAGCTATGGCATCAAACTCTTATTTTGGGGTGCTTTTTGTCTTGTCACTTGGTTGGTTCCCCCCTCCCTCAGGTGCCACACACATTAAAATATATTTATTAAGTACTGAAATAATATTTAGCAAGCAGCAAAGTGCTTATTTGTCTAACATTCATAAAATCCTACAACATTTATATAAGGTGCAGCTTTCATCTCAAGCTATCAATTTCACACACTCCCCACCCCACACCTTGTGTGAATCCTTACCAAAAAAATAGATCCATATTTAATGTCAAACTCTTCCCTTGCCCTGAGTAATAGGATTCAAGATGTTTTTCAATAACATTATAAAAAGCAAATCTGTAACATCTGCTAGTATACTTATTTTTAATTGTATCTGCTCTGAGCTAATACTGCTTGAGAGTGGGGAATGTTTTCTTTTTCCATGTGCCATCTTACCAAGTGTTATACATAAATACTGATGCTGGGTATAAGTAAACCTAAAGAATTTAGATCAGAAGTGACGGAGAAAAGCTGCTAACAACTTAACATTCAAAACTCACAGAGTTATTGACAAAGCAAATCCTGACTGAAATACTGAAATTCAGTATTATGCATTTTCATATTAAAGTCACTAAATTTTATCCCTTGAATGCTTTATAAACAGAAAAGCATGAGTGAAGTCTTTCATAATATATACATACTTTAAACCTCAACATGCAATGGGAGTATCAGTTTGAAGAATTTATATAAAGCTTTCCAATCTCTCTAAAGCTTGAAAAAATACACTGAAAGATTGCTATAAGCATAAATAATGCTAATCAGTCCAAGATCTAAAGAAAGAATCAAGCTCCCTCTGCATCTTAGAAACACAGTCATTCCTCTTTCTGCAGAAGTAGTGCAATTAAGCATTACCACAATAAAATTTAGAAAACAAGTTGTCAGCAGTTTCTATCCTCTGTCCAGCTATGTAATCCAGTAGAAGTGACACTGTATACTACTACAGTGATAATGGATTTTTAGTAAAATATTTTTTAATTACTGCAGCTCAAATCTAGAGCAGCTTTCATCATGTTATCTAGTAACACACTGTTAAAAAAATAAATCACAATATATTCAGATTTTGCCTTAAAGGGCAGATAAGCCATGCTTTGAAAAACTGTATAAAGATAAGTAGGGTTCACACTGAGCAGTCTTCTCACACAAAGTACTTTCACGAAAGAAAGGTTGGTAAAATAGGAAAGTTATAAGCGTAAGACTGTCCATCCTCCAACAGCCACGAGAAGCATGCAGAGCAAGGCAAATTTAAAGCAGAACTATATCTAGCTTTTCATCCACATCTCTTCTTCTGTGGTTTCAGATTGCTTCCCGATCCCACTAAGACAAAATGCCTGCTCAGAACAGCCTCTAACAGTTTGCTTCTAGTAAGGCTACTTCACCTGAAATCCAGGCCTACACACATGTTAATTTCTTTCACAGAAAACTACACTGGCAGCCACCAAGACCTCTGACATCTCCAAATCCCATTAAGTTGTCCCAGCCCTTTGAAAGAATGAGAAACCTAAAAAATTAGGTCAGTAGGTGGTTCAAATTACATTATTGCCATTTCACATTGTATCGTCAGGGATTTGAACTGAACTTCCACCTTGAGATGGCTGCCATCCACGCAGGTCCCAATGTGAGCGTGCACATGTACCAAGCACATCTCTAGTGCTTTCTGCCCCAGCACCGCAGGAATGGAAAGGCAGAGTATGTAAGCCTGGAGAAAGCTTCACTCTAAACAAAGTTCTGTGACAAGATAGAAATAATTTAAAAAAAAAAAANTGGCAGGGGGAGAAAGTGTAAATCTCAGATGCGGAGCACCCAAAATATGCTAAGAACACTAAAGAAACCTCCTGGCCAGCTCTGTCTAGCTATGAATTTTTAGTCACTAAAAGCAGATACGTAGATTGTTACTTCAAAACTAGTTTAAAAGAGGGACCAAAGCTAATTTAAACCAATTAGAAGATGGCAGAGCTACGACACCCTTGTTGCATTCCTCATTGTGTTGCCCTATCTGTTATTAATCATTCAGATGCTGCACTGAATTTCTCAGCATTTTCTCAGTCAAATTTTCCCTACACTGATGTTCATTATTGTAGTATTGAACTCTACTGAGTACTTCCCTATGAAGGGTTATGGAGGTGAGGACAGAGATAGAAAGCTTTAAAAGAGAACAACATTATAATTGAGGCCAGAAGCTCCTACTCCTAGAACACCTAACAAATGGTGAAATCTCGCTTTTGAAAATGCTTGGCATTTCACTTGCTAGAACTAAGTCAGCAGGCAAATGCCTTTCCCCATTTCATTAAAACAAGCAAACAAACCCACAGATCAGTGAAGTACAACACTACAGAATGAATTAGGCAGTTTAAAAACAAACACCACAAAACAAACACACACAAACCCAAAACAAAACACACACCACAACCAACCAGCCAACAGGACTGGTACTCAAGGCCTGCTGATTTCCAGTTACTGCGCATCTAGTAGTAACACACTGTGAACAGAAGTGATTAGCACTACTGTCTTTAAATATTTCAGCAATTACTGGGAGTACCTAGCTTGCTGGGGGGAAGAATGGGAGGAAGAAAGGATTACTCCACGTATTAAGCTGACTTAGAATGCATGTGTAAATTGGGAATTGAGTGAATTCATATCCAACACTATACAGCAAAAGCAGGACTGTAACCCATTTTCTGAGGGTGGTATTTAGATGATGACACTCTTACTCTCACAGGTTATTGCTCACGCAAATTTAGTCTTCCCATAGCAGAGAATCCTTCTTCTCATTCCTTATGTGATTAAGATGAATGATGGGAACAGTCTTAATTCTGACATCTTCCAAATTCAAATATTTGAAGCCGAGCTTAACTTTGTCATACTACTTTAACATCAAGTAAAAAAAACATTCCACCACCCTCCACAGTGAAGAACAGGCTATCAACCACACTTAATAACACAGTCACTCACTAAGGTCTATAAAATGTAAGACCATCAAAATTTTTAAACGTTATTCTCAATGAGCTCAACAGCGAAGGCAGACTTCATGAGCAGTACGTTACCTTGTATGTGAATTTATCAGGGTTTTTTTTTTGGCAGCAATAATCAAGGTGTTTAAGTTTTGAAAGGCTGACTCAAATGACTGCAAATAGGACAGTCACCTGTACATTTTGGCATAAACACAACAGCCTTCTTTCAAGGGAAATTAAGGTCTAGAACAACAAAAAGAAAGCCGCAAGGGGAACGGCACCAGCCAGGGCTGGAATAGGAAGCAATACAGGTACTGCTTGCCAGCACTATGTTCTTCCCCAGCCAGTGCTTTTAGTTCTTCCACAAGTGTTACATTCACTCAACTATAAAAACATACCTGAGTATTGAATGTTATTTTATTGACCCCTGGTTCCAGTATTAAGTTGTTGCACTTCAACACATGAGCCCCATCTTCTAAGGTCACCCCTGAGGGTATATCCAGCGAACTGCTGCTCTCTTGCCTCCGTAGTAACATGTGCACATTTTTGCAGATAATTCCTGCTGTGTTCAAAGAGTTATCCGAGGGACTCCTTTCATACATTTCGTACAGCTCCAGTGCTGGCAAGTTGTTTCTTGACAAAGGAAAGCCTGCAACTTCATTTGGAAAGCTGATAATACCATTGGAAGTTTTGTGCTTAGTGAGCCATTCTGCTGTTTTTCTGTAACTATTTTTTTCAATGCTGAAGTGAACATGGATGGCGATCTGATCCACTTGGACAGGGATAGGCATTTGGCTCAGTAAAGTCAACTCAATAGACAACATTCCACCCACATGGACAACAGCATTTGGAGGGTCAAAATGTAGAGTTTTCAACTGCGCAAAGGAGTGCATAGGCAATATAACCTTTTGACCTGGAAAGATAAAAACAGGGATTCTATTCTTCTGAAGTGCTGCTGGAGATTAGCAAGTCTTTTCTCTTAAAAATGTAACCCCTAGAATTAAATGGATCAACAGCTTTTTTACAATGAATCATTCCATAATAAATCAATACTTTCACAGTTTAGTTTTATCTGGCATAGAAATGAGACTTAAAGATGCTGAGATTTGTTTTCTAACAGTTACCTCTACTACAATTTTAGTACTTAGGCTATTAAAGACAACTAAACTAGGAGATAGTGTCCAAGCAGAAGTTTAACATTTCACTACTACATAAAGTGTCTTAGATGAACGCAGTAGCATAAAGTGACAAACTTTCCAGAGCTTAAACTAAGAGCAAGTCCAAGTTTAAGAAACTAATGACTGGACTGGTGCCGTGAGCCATCAGCTTTACCGTACAAGGGGGTTTCACTCTCTTTTCTAGATTCCAAAAGCCAACAAAGGCAAGTACCAAAACTTAATTAAGAACCAAGTTGTATTGGGTTTGCATGGCAAGATTTTGGCAGTGGAGGGGCTACAGGGGTGGCTTCTGCAAGAACCTACTAGAAGCTGCCCTTATGTCTGATAAAGCCAACGCCTGCCGGCTCCAAGACGGACCAGCCGCTGGCTAAGGCAGAGCCCATCAGCAACAGTCGTAGCACCTCTGTGGTAACCTATTTAAGAAGGGGAAAACAAAACTGCACATTTGCAGTCAGACAGAGCAGTGAGAATATGTGAGAGCAACCACTCTGCAGACACCAAGGTCAGTGAAGAAGGAGGAGGAGGAAGTGCTCCAGGCACCAGAGCAGAGATTCCCCTGCAGCCCGTGGAAAAGACCACAGTGAGGCAGGTTGCCCCTCTGCAGCCCACGGAGGTTAACAGTGGAGCAGATATCCACCTGCAGCCCATTCAGGACCACATGACGGAGCATGTGGATGCCCAAAGAGGCCGTGAGCCCATGGGAAGCCTGCGCTGGAGCAGGCTCCTGGCAGGACCGGCGGACCCATGGAGATAGGAGCCCACGCTGGAGCAGGTTTGCTGGAAGGACTTTCTGGTAGTCAGGATGAAAATGGTAATTACCCTTTCATCTTTGACTATTCTTAATTATTGCAGAAGTTTTATAAGTGTTCTGGAGATGACAAGAAAAGAACCATGTTGGCTCAGAAGTTATACACAAGATAATGAAGACAATCAGAAAAAGCCTTCCAATCTACTTTTAGGTAAAGATAAGATTAGAGCAGCTTAAGTTTTGAGTACTTAAGAACCAGACTTACCTTGGTTCTCTGCTTGCTGATTGGCAAAATCTAGTATTTCTTGGCAAAAGCTTTTGCGTTCATCTTCAGTTAAGTGATTATCACCAGCTAAAAGGCTGCTTGTTTGAAGATAACTAACAAAGTTAAGGAAATATGAGGTAGAAACCTACAATATTCAGAAATTTGACTGAAAACAAGCCAGTTCAAGTACTGCTTTTCTAATCTTTTAATACAAGACCTGCTTTATCATCACCACACTCCACACTCTTCCATTAGAAAAGAAACACTGATTTACTATCAACTGAGAATACTGCAGAATCTGTACATTTTGCAGACCTACTAAAATGTGATCCATTATTAACCTGTGCAATCCTCCATCTGAAGAGATTAGTGAGCATAGAAAATTCATTATCTGACAACAGATAAATACAGCATGGAAGTGAAAGACCTAGTGTGTTGCATTATGCTGCCCAACATTTAACTAAATAACTTGAATATTTGATTATATTCCAATTTACTTGGCTGAGAATCTGCCAGCAGTTACAACATCACTTACCATAACTAAGTCAGAAGACATTCTTTATACATTTTGAGTGCTGAGGATATAAGTATTCATGTAAGTATTTAGCTAAGATTGCGATATTACTGGCACAGATTCTTTACGAGCATTTGCACCAAAGCAGAAAAATTTAAGAATGTTTAAGAGTGATGTAAGAATTTTCAAAGGAGGCAGGCATTTACAATGCCTAAGTGTAGTTCAAAAAAAAAAAAACCAACCAACTATAACCAAAAAAAACCCAACAAAAAAGAACAAAACCCAAAATACACTACAAATTTGAATTCAGCTCAACTCATTTTCAGCTACAGTAAGATTCCTAGTACTGTCACTTAGAAACTAAACTATGAGCTGCTTGGACAAAGAAAAACCCAAACCAAATAAAACCCAACACTGATAACTTTAAGAAAAGACAGAAGGATCATTCAAAAAAGCTGTCTTTCCTTGCCATTTCCACAAGAACTGTACTGCCGAAACTACTCTGTTCAGCTGACCATCCTAGTTTGCAACACCTAAAGGAATTCCATTGGCATAGCACCAATGAAAGTTGTACCCTTCCCCCAAACCACCAAAAAATAATGAAAATTTGCCATTTTGCTATAGTACATAGTATCCTGCACACAGAACAGTTCAGATTACAACTAAGTGACTTAATTTAGCTACCAAATTTAGGCAACAATATATGAGGCTAAAATGAAAAGCAGAATTCAGATTGCACTGTTTCTAGTGCCAAACAATACAACAAAACACTCAAGGCCAGCGAGTAGACTTCCCCTCAGACACACTCCTCTCCTCTTGAAAGTAGCAATACTACAGCAACACAGACAGATTTCATATTTAAACAAATACAGTTGTAAGCAGACAGAGTTGGTGTGTGAAAATAACGCAAAGAGTATCAAAGGGAAGAATTTGAAGCCTGTCAAACATTAAGATTGGGCCAAATCATTCTCTCAAATTATTACTTAGCATTTATGTGGCATTTACAGAGAAGATTTCATTCACACGTTGAAGGCTGAGCTTTTACACAACTTAAAAGCAAACAACTCCCACTCCCCTCCTGAAGCAAAGTTCAAAGCCAGAAATGAAAAATAAATAATAGAAAAAAAAAAACCCCACCAAATTAAAACACCACACCGAAACCACAAGATTTTCATCTTCCAAGCCTCAGTTTTAACTTTTGGGGAAAAGTCACCATTACAAATACCAGAAGAGTCCTTGCCCGGTCAGATTCAGGAAAAAGGTGGTAGCAGTTACAGAGAGATAGCCCAGAAATTAAGGTTGTTAATATAGGAAGACGCTATAATGCCATATTTACCAAATGAAAAAACAGTACCACATAAAAACTTCCATAATGATGAAGTACAAACAGAATCATAAAAAACCTCTATGGTATCTACTGAACTAATAACAAACTTCACATTATCCATGTTGCATCACTCTCTAGAGCCTAGACATATTTGAAACAGAGAGCAGCAACCATATGCAAAAGCTTTTAAGTGAACCAGATGTTAAAAAAATAAAAATTAAAAACTAAATAACCCAACCCTCCCCAAAAGAACAGCAACAATGGAAACAAGAAATAACTCAGCTGTCTGACGTCTGACAGTCTCGACTGTTAAATAAATTTTGGGATATGACAGAAAAATAATCAGAATTATCATTTCCTCCAGTCTTGATTTTTCTGGCTCCGCCTTTTAGAGGATACTTTTCTATTTGTCCAAGATGTTTCTGACATTCAGCTAACTGTTTTCTCGTATGCGTGACGAGCAATGCCCAGCCCTCAGCAAGGTAAGTTTTCAGTGCTCCCTGAAGATAGACTTCTGCCTTCTGTGGACCTTTCTTCCTCCTTAAAAATACAGAGATGAGTACAGAGCAATATAAGAACCTTCTCTAAACATTTTGAAAAATGGAGAGGAACGCTGCATATGAATGCAGATCAAGATACAGTGAATCATTACGCTCTTTAATTTGCTGGTAACAGATCAACATATTGGCCTACCTCTACGTGATTCACTTAAGCAAGCAGAACTACAGTTAGTGTAACTAAACCATGTCAATGAAAGGCTTTGCATACAAATCTACCCCAAGTCAGAGCAAGCTATAAACTCAGATGTAGTTAACTATAAACTTTGAAACAAGTCAGAAGCCAGGTTACAAAGCAGGCTAGAGTAAATGCAACATTATCTCTTTCCTCCTCCCACCCTGCTGCCTTTTTCGCCCTAGGAAAAGACAGGATCAAGCTAAAGAACACAGGACAGTTAAAGGTAAGAGTACAAATCATGAGGTTGGAATTAGGGTGCATATAAAGAGACTGTCAGCGTTCTTACTCTTTTTTTTGCTGAAATACAGCCTGAAACTTGAGGTATGTTTACATTTCGAAAAAACTTTTTAGAATTCCTTTTTAAATACAGCATATTTTCCTCAAGGATTATATTCAAACTTTTCAAAGGTAATGCATTTAAGACATTTTAAACATTCATTTACATATAAAACTCTGCCAAGTCCTTTCCCACAAGCTTAGCCGAGCGAATTCTTCCAATATTTGTGTACATTTCAATGGTAGCATGGGACAGATCCTGTTTAAAAGAAAAGAAACTATTATAAGAAACTACTATAATTATATATATTTTTAGTAGCTATATGGTATTTCTCACAAACTCATAGCCAGTAACTAAGTTACTACAACAAAAAGACCAGAATGAGTCACTTTTCAGATCTCCCCTTGCCCCCAGCACACAATACAGAGCAGTTTGTAACAGGTCATCTTCACTTTTTCTACAGTTGGTCATTATGCCATATCTGTGTTATAAATAGCAGAAGAAAAAAGCCTAGTAAAAATTAGATAATACGACTCAAAAACAGCAAAATAATACACGAGATGCAGTTTCAAGCACTTCTTTACACTTGAATCCTGTTGTCTGTTTTTGAAAGCACCTACTTCTGAGTGACTGTGTGTCATTAGATTATCATTGCAGCATTGTGTAGTGTGTCATTCCAGGATACATCACAGTATAACATATTTAGAATAACATTATAGCTTGTCCCAGAGAGTCACAACTAATACTTCAAAACCAAATCAACTACATACAGAACGAGGTATGTGACACTTTCACTAAAGCTGCACATAATAGCATTAAGTATATGAAAGTTTGCTTTATGTAAACATAAAATTAAATACAAAATGCTAAGCTACAATCGAACTCGATATTTTCGCAAGAGCGCCTTAAAGGAATTTTGCTTGAAGCTATAGAATCCCAAGCTGAAGTTTGTCAACTTTAAGCTTAATTTTGAATGCAGTCACACTGTCTACATGTTGCTTTCCTCACCTTGCCCTAAGCTTGTAATAAGAGCAACAAATCTTTCTCACAAAATTTGCAGTTACAACACACACTGTATACCGCCACCATTTTTCCTCAAGTATATAATAATCTCCGGACAGACACATAAAAACATTTCACATCATATTTACAAAAAGCAGCCTCTTCTGACTGTCAGCAACCTTCCACAGAAGCTCATTCTCCTTCACTTAGTGTATTAAGAACTACTTTACCCTTCAAAACAAATTGCTTAAGAACTTCCACTGCCTAAATATTTTGCAGAGTATCTGTCAGAAAGCATCTATTCCTATGGGGCAGAGAAGATGACCTAAAATGAGCTCCCAAAGCCCATATATGATGTTGCTTACTGACAGCCTAGAAAAATCACTTTTGTCTTTATTTAAGAACTCACAACAATATCCTACCATAGACTAAGTGACCGCTCCTTAATAGATCAGTATAACCACAGAGAAGTCTTAGACACCAGCTAGACGTACAAATGAGAAGGAACATTCCCCCAAAATTAAGGCCAAAATAAAAGCCAACAAGCTTGCAGAAGATTTGACAGTCTTACAAAAGATTCTGAAGTTGTTGCATGAGACCAGCCATTGAATGGGAACAAAGCCTTTTCTGGTAATAAAAGCTCATCACTTCTTGCTTTCAACACATCTGAAAAGCTGCATTTTACTTTCCAGACTCATTAAAATTTTAAATGCAAATAAGTTACCTTAGCTGTGTCTGGAAATTTTAACTAATTCTATGTTCTTCTCCACTGAATACATAGATAAAATATGTGGATTCATAAATTGTATATATATTTGAGACAAATACATACAAAACAACATTTTATAGCATATCTGATATCTGAATTTCTATTGCATACAAGTGCAGTCAGAAATAGAAACAGCAATGGCAGTTCTTTCATTGGTAAACTCTGCAGATCCCACTTAGCTTCTTAAATTTAGGATGATATTGCTGAATTTAGCAGATTATCTTCAGGTGCAAGCTGAAACTGGATATGCAAGAGCAGCTAGCAATTCTGAAGATTTTAGTTTTGGTCCAGCTATCCAACTAGTCTTATAACAAAATGAAGTACAAAAATGAAACCTGGTATCTTCAGACAAACTCTTTTGAGAGTTTTTCTTTCAATAAAAATTTGTAAAAATAAGTACCACCTAGTTTTCAGGTTAAAAAAAAATTGCTCATTTTTCCTCCAACTTTTCCCTGTAAAACTTTAACAACAGTACTGCAAATATAAGAAATTTCAGAGGAAAATTATTTAAGGAAAGAAACCCAAAGCACCCCAGACCACACCCCACAAAGCCAAGCACACTCTTGTGACAGAGGTTTTTTGTTTTATTTAACAATCTTTTCTAAAAAAGAAGATCGTTACAATGATTCCTCAGTAAGGGAGCTGTCAGAAAATAAACATGCATATTAAGGCAAAACAAGAATTCTCATGTTTCAATTTATGCCAACTCCAACTCCATTAGCCACATGCTTCCCACACTTTATATAAAAAATTCAGCAGTATAATTTAAACCGTGTAACACTCATTGCAAGATGCAAGTCTAAACCATTCAAAAGGAAGCTGAATTCACACATCAATATTCTTCTGAGGAAGATTCAATTAATTCTGACTTTGGGACAGCCGAGTATAACCGCCACAACATCGGCTTTTTTAATAACTAAGTATGTACTTACAGATAATAACCTCTAACTCATAACTGGAAATATTAAAGTTAATCCGAATATTTTAAACTTAGATCCATACAGGCTTCCAGTTGTAAAACAAATCAGCCTTGTTGTGTTCAGTGTGCAAGCAATAATTTTGATAACAAAATACAGAAATACAGATTTACATTCTCAATGTTATCTTCTCAGGTTTGGAAATATTGGCCCTTTTCCATCTATAACGTAAACATGACAAAACTATTACAAATGACCAAAACTCATACTTACTAAGTAGTGCTTTTCAAAAGCTTCTACAGATGATAAGGCCTCTTTAAGTTTCTTATAAGGGCTCTGTGATGCATTTGCTTTAGAAAAAAGCAGAAGGAGAGGTGTAACTTACAAATACATTCCTATTTTAGTAACACGCCCTCCCCTTCCCCTCTTTTCCTTCAGAAGTGGAGAGAAAACTTAAAACTAATTTTATGTGGGAAACATCACTAACACTCAGAGACAGATCATGAGTTTCTTCCCCAGGCTCTAAAATAAGGTCAAGAAAAGCTGGTTCACAACTTTCTGCGTGTTCATGCACATGAGATGTTCAGGGTAGCAGGGCAAGCAGCAATGTAGTAACTGTACTAACTTCTCCACACAGTATTTCATAACATTTATTCACCCTAGAAACACAAAATTGTACTTAAATACCATATTGTGCCAAGAGTAACAGTCCCCCAACTCCCTACTGCTGGATTTATAAATCAGCATGACAGAAGTATACTGTAATTTAAAGACATTTTACTACTTTAAACAACATACTTCAAAGGAAAATTGTTAGCAAGACCAAGTTTTTTCCTGAAGTAGCCTGTTCAACTTAAAAGCCTTTGCCAGACCAAATACATGTCAGTATTTCTAGAAGAAAAAAGCCCCCATTTTAAATAAATACAACAGGCACCACAGCACTGAATTGAGAATCACAGATCACCATACCTGCAAGAGCAAGTGAAGCATCAGCCTGTCAGCTAATGCTTCACAGATACTAATTTTTCTAGCATATTTAACATCTGAAAACTTCTTCCCTTCAGAAATATCTTTACAAGTGATAAAATCCACAAGGAATAAATAAATTTGATTGTCCAGCCACTCAAATAACATCACTTCAACTCAAATATCACTTTATAATTCCAGTTGCACATTATCTATTTGTATCGAGGATGCTCCATTTATTTTCCAAACAATTTTATTTTAAATACTTGTCTGAAAGTATCAGAAACTTTACTAAAAACCAGTACTGTTTAAGATTATTTACACAAATGCAAGGAACATTAATGGAAAAACTTATGCTTGCAGCAGTAAGGAGATGCACTGATAATTTAAAGTACTAGACATACATTTAAAGAACTTGTCAGAGACAAGAGTTCTGTCAATGTTTATATATATGTCAGGACACTTGGAAATTATTATTACTGATGTATTTTTATGCTATGTATTTACAACAAGGTCAGTTATTAGATAGAATGCGTACATTCCTGGTAATACCTGTTTCAGGGCGTTCTGCTCCCAACCCTGCTAACAGATCAACAGTTCTGTTAAGGTCTTCTGAATTGGGTCCCTTCTCTGACACAAGTCCACACAGATAACCCAGAGATTTTAACTATAAGAGAAATGAGATGCTTTTTTTCAATAGGCTACAAAATCAATATAAAACTTTTGTTCTAGTACATCATTCCTACAATACAAGACATTTCCACTGCTGTCATATTGTACTGCTTATAAGATCTGTATTAGAGTTGCTTCTCTCTAGTAAGTAAAGAACCTCTCAAAAGTAATTGTTATTCTCACAGTAGAAATTAACTTTATTAAGAATTCCATTGTATATAAGTTACTGACTCAACATTGGAACACATGCACAACACCTGATCAGAATAAATCCTTCTGGTCTTCCATATAAACGTGGACAAAGCCTGAGATGTTTGGCAGTTATTGCCAAAAATAATTTCTAATAACTGTGTCTGTATCTTTCAAAACTATATAATCAAGAAATGCAAGCAGTCTCCAGTCCACTAATAAGACAAGCTTGCAAATTCACCCCAAGTACTGTATTCAGGTGAAAATCTTTTTGAAAAAAGAAATGATTAGCATAGCTACGAGTGTTAAAACAGTGCCACACCACTACCATAAAACCCCTTCTAGACAGCAGCTGGTATGCTTCATACCCATAAGTCAGCAGAGGACACTGTCTTAAAGAAGTTCAGTTCTGTTGGTCATTTGATTAATTCATTTAGAATAACTCAATCAACTACCAAGGTAAGCCTGTGAAAGAACAAATGGTCACAGCTTGTCATATTACTCTGCACCATATAAAACAGCGATGGCCATTTTATTTTTTTTAAATAAATGCCTTGTAATTCTGTCACCAATTGCTAAATTTCTTTTGGTCTTCTTTTGGCACCTTACTGGTACTCATTATCCCACAATTTTTCCTTTTACCCTACATGTGAGAAGAGCTATGAATGAGAGGGACATTTCTAACTCAGGTACATACCTTCCATAGAAACACGTAAGGAACGTGCTAAGAATCAGATGCACCCATCACCACTTTAAACAATTCTTTGTTTCCTTTATTCTGTTCTCTCCCCCCAACCCCTAGCCTTTTTTTAAACAGTAACTCTTAAAGGTGATATTGTCTCTCTATGCTTACGTAATAAGATGAGGACCTCCTAGGGTCGGCTAGAGGATTCCTAAGTCTACTGAAATATGAACAAACTAGGATTAAAATAAATAGAAAATATCCTACAGACTATGCAAACAAGAGGAAGAGCTTATGCTGGTCTTCAAAAACATCCATGAAGAACACTTAATGCTATTTCAGTAGTTTCTGGAGTTGGTCATCTTTCCACACTGTTTCTCAACAGTGGAAAGCAGTAGCAACCTTGACACCAACTCTTTCATAGAAACGGAGTAAGTGGAAATTGAAAAGGCATTCACATAATTAGGGATGGGGCTTAACCACACTGAAAAGACAACTTTACAATGCTTACTTTATGGTAAGGCGTAGCAACTGAAAAAGTGAAAATTATTACTTATTTGCCTCTTCCACAAGCTGCCAAGGGTAACATCTCCAGTGAAGTAAGGGCTCTATTACTACCATACTAACATACTGAAAAATAATGAACTATGTAAACGCATTGCTGTAATCTCTATAATGGTAAATGCATCCAAATCTGGGCAGCTTCTGCTATAACTGAAATATATGCTCCTTCTCTCAGTCAACATGGACTGAGTTCATTCTGGAGTTTAATTAGTCAGTCATTATCAATGTGAAGGGGAGGGAAAACACACACAGACAAAGAGTTATTCCCAGGCCTCATCTGACAGTGGAAAAAGTAGATATAAACCTGGATGTCTCATCTAGTCTAGACTCAAGACAATATATCAAACCCCTTACTAAATTCCACAATAAAAATCGCAAAATCTGTTCCATAGAAACAAATGTTCTACTTCAAAACAGCAACACATCATTTGCTCACCTTCTCAGTGGCATAGCTCCACAAGCCAACTGTGTGGGAAACATTTGCATCTATTTGAGCCCTATCGCAGCAGCCTTCTATTCTTTGTAAGACTTCTAAACAACTCAAAAATACCCAACAATCCAAAGCTCCAGGAGGAACAGAGACCTGAAGATGAACAGATAAAATTAACTGGGAAATAAACATTAGTCAGATGATAAAATACTTCAGCAAAATACTTTTCACGATACAACATAGCAGAGCTTCTTGGAAGACCTTACGCTAAGAATACACAAAAAAATGGCCCAACTCTCACTACCCTCCTGAATAATTTATATATATTAGTTCATAAAATAAGGACAGCTAAGCAACTAAACAGTGATTGTATTAACTAGATTTGATACATTCACCAAGATGAAAAAGAAGGAAAAAAGAGGACTAATAGGTACTAGTACTTGGAAAATTTTGAAAACTTTGGAAACTAAGCCTAAGGAAAGGAGAGCTAGGAAAAAATTCTGTAAATATACTACTACTTTCCTAAGAAGACATCAGACTTAACTGAGACAGAAATTAGAAGTACACTAAGAAGTAGATTTAAAAACAAAAACAAATTAGTTTGTTTCCTTCACAACAATAAGTTTGTTAATCAAAGGACAAGACATCTGTCAGGGACAACTAAGTAACAATGGAGTTAAAAAAACAAACAAAAAACCACCAAATGGGGTGGGGGGCAGACCAAGAAGGGATTATCAGTCACGACATGATAGAGAAAGACGGGAGAATTTGATACTAGACTATTTCAAGAACTAAAGATCTGGATTATAACAACAATAATGGTGTCTCAAAATCCTGTCCATAAACAATACAAAAGTATTCCTTTTAGAAAGGCTATCAGAATCATCAGAATAAACTACGTAATTGTGATAGGACAGTTCAACATGCAAGCACAATGCTTTTGAAAAAAAAAATCTGGATTTCTGATCAAAGAATTTTCAGGAAGAGAGAGATCGTAAGAACAAAGTAGTTTAGATTCCCACTACGTATTCAGTGTTGTCAAGCCACATTAAGAGGTTTGCCTGTATTAAGAAAAAGGATCACCACAGGGATAACCGCATGGTACACACAAATAAGTGGTACTGTCTCACAGCCTCCACACCTGCGTTCAGTTCGTATCATGACATCAAGACAGAAAGGGCAGAAATAAGAGACAGTGCAGAGAAGAACCCCAGGCATCGGAGGCACAGGACAGCCTGGGGGTAGAGCAAAAGGGGAACTGCAGGAAATACCTGATTTAGAAGGCTGAACGTATTTATTTTGAAAAGAAAAAAAACCAACCATAAAACACACACAAAACATACTATCTGTGGGAATTACATGTTAGTTTTAGAATACATGACAGCGTTGGCAATGTAGATTTCCTGTTTCTAAATGCAGATAAACAGATGGAACTTACTACCACGACGTCAGACCGGCAAAAGCTAGCAGCTACTGTTATAATAGCACAGATAAAACTACAGAGAACCAGACACCCACAGGATTAAGGACATGGATGAGTCACGAGGTGAAATCCAGAAAAATTCCCATTCACATTACACTGTTCTTAGAGATGTGTTTCAACTCTTAGACATCCGTGTTCATACATGGAGGATGATCAATGTACAACATCCCTGATAAAGCCTCTTTGAAGAATTAAAAACCACCAGCAGAAAGTAAAGTGTGAAGGAGGGAGGAGCATGCCCAGAGGCATGCAACATGGCAAAAAGCTTTGAGCGCTGTCACTTGTTTCTACCTTTTTCTTCTGTCATTGGAAGAGAGAGCCAGAGACACATGCCTAACACAGAGTAGCATTACTGGGCACCAAAAGAAATAACAAAGTAAGAACCACAAAAGGTGATCAAAGCAGCATCCAACTTGCAAGGCACTAAGAAGTCCTACTGTAGATAGGGTTTCTAGTTCAAAACTGCTTTTTGTTACAGACTACTAGCCTGCACATCAGCATATTAACCAGTCTGCCTTATCTTCTTCAATACAACACTGTTACAGATTCAAAGTGATGGGAACTATAGTTCAAGAGACTAGTAAATAAATCCAGGAAAGAAGCAGACAAATTACCTACCAGCTTAAGAAGTTAACTTTCCAGGGTGAAGACTAGGATACTTTAACTAAATACACATTTGGTTTTCAGATGTGATGTCTCCAAATTTCTTTCCAAAGACATCCTCATGACGAAACATTCAACTGTAGCACTGTTACAATCTGTTATTACAGCATCATTTTGATAACTCACAGCCAGTGCTCACTGTATTCTGGTCACCAACATCTAAACTTCAAAAATCTTGTTAGATCATCATTGGATAAAATCATTCACATAATGAAATATATTACACTGACTCACTTCTAATAGCTTGAGTTCTTGCACACAGTTGTGAAGAAGCTCCAATGCTCGCTGTGAAACCTCCCATGGCCTCTGCAGGAAGATTAATAACGTGCACTGGCGAGAAAATAGGTAACTACGCAAGTCCAGTAGAGTAGCTTCTTGATTTTGAATTAGCTCTCTCTTCTCCATGTCTATTGGTTTTCGGAGAATTAAACCATTCCAGCTCCTCACTGGCTGGCAAAAAAACGTCAGCCAGTTTGCACCATCTAAGTAAATAAAGTTAATATCCAAGAATCAATCACTGCTTTCTATCAAAGCCTCTTCTTCTTCCCTCCAGAGGCTGCAAGCTCGCTTATTCTTTCTAAAGTTTATCATATGGACAAATGACTTAATGTCTTAACTTCAAAAACAAAACAAACACCAGCACAACTTCCACAGTTAAGTAGATAACTGAATTTCAGAACATTTTAACCCCACAGGCATTTTGTCTTAATCACATATTTGTTATTAGTATAGTGGCAATCCATTTGTAATTTATTTCTTAGCATTTAAGCCTAGCTGAAGTTCAAAGCAAACAAGCTTTATCTACCTAAGTATTTCTTACTCAGCCATCACTGATAGATGTGCCCTCACTTTCAGGTACAGCATCAGGTTCACTCAGGACAAATATTTCACTGCAATTACTCCTGCACTATATTTTTACCAGATCCATAACACATACCTGATTAAAGCTGTTATGTAACAACATATGCTTTAGCTCATTAGAACAGTTTAAAGTTATTTGATACTTCTTGCACAGTAATTTTTCTTGAAGAGAAAGTTAAATCTTCTGTAGTGCAGATTAAGCACACATATCTATTCAGTTTTATAGTGATTACCAAATGCCTCATGTAATTTGAAGCAAAACGGAATGCACTTCTACAGGAAGCTCTTTACTGAATAACTTTGCAGTGAGCTGTGAAAACAGCAACTGTATCCCAGCCAGATTGATACTTATGTAATTATAGAGTTTTAGTTTGTAACCATAGAGTAAGAGCATAACACACATTTTCATTAAAAATTGCTTCCAAGCCTCAGAGGTAAAAACCAAAAAACTTTAATAGATTATAACTGATGTGCACTGAGTTTGCATACAGCATAAAACAAGAGCACAAACTGCCTAGTGCACCTTCACTGCAATGTACCATCTTTTTCTCCCATGTACATATGGTAGCCAAAGCACTGGGCAGTTTAGTGGAAGCATAGTGAAGAAAATCAATACACTTAACGTTCATTTAACATTTTAAGACACTTACCACCAGCCCCAAAGTTGACAACATATTGAGAAAACAAGGCATCCAGTTCATCGTACTGCACTAGAGCATCCTCAAACTGCTGCAGCATCTCAAAGACAAAGGCCAGTTCTTCCTTTTGACACACAAGCAATACAAGAAGCATGTTACTGATATTAGTTATGTCTGGTATCACAGCCTGCCCCCATCCATACATAGAGCTCTGGGAACTACTTTTTCCAACATTCTTCCCCTTCCAGTATTCACACATATAGGAAAAACTGCATTGTAGCAGATACACCATTTCTGTTTAACACAGGGAGATTCACAAAAGAACATTAAGTCATATACTTATGCCAGTAAATTCTGTTGTGTATCTAGATCCTGATTCACTACAAGATAATGTTCATACATCTATCAAAAGTTTGAGTTTCAAAAAAAAAAAAAATTGCTGAAAACTCATCTCCCATAACAGTAATAATTCCCCCCTGCCTCTGTTTACACTGTGAAGGCACCAATTGCAGTATCAATAGAGGTTCAGTTGTACAAAGAAAAAAGAGAGAGACAAAGCGGTAAGTAGAAAAAGTCTGAAAGTTAGATATGTCATATGCAAGAGGTAGCACATGAAGTCAAAGGAGACAGGAAGATGAGGTGGAACTGGTGTGAACAGCACTGTATAAGGACCAGAAAATTCCAAAGGAATCAAGACCTTTAATTCTATCAAACAAGAGTTTCTTGCTTTTCTCTATACTAGCTAAAACAAAAACACATTTAGAAACATTAAAAAAAAAATGGAATTCAAGGTATACTCTACATGGATTATTTCAAGCGGAAGAAGGAAGCCTATAGAGGGTGGAAGCAAGGACAGGCAGCCTGGGAGGAATGCAGAGAAACTGTCTGAGAAGCCAGGGATCAGGTTAGGAAAGCTAATACCCGGATAGAGTTAAATCTGGCCAAGGACATCAGGGGCAACAAGAAAAGCTTCTATAGGTGTATCAAGGACAAAAGGAAGACTAGGGAAGATGTGGGCCCTCTCAGGAAGCAAACAGGAGACCTAGTCACCCAGGACATGGAAACAGCTGAGGTACTCAACAATTTTTTGCCTCAGTCTTCACTGGTGAAGGCTCTAACCGCATCACCCAAGTTGCGGAAGGCAAAGGCAGGGAGTGGTAGAATGAGGAAGAGGAGGTCTGAGACCAGCTAAGGAACCTGAAAGTGTGCAAGTCCATGGGACCTGACGAGATTCATCCACAGGTGAAGTGGCAGATGAAGTTGCCAAGCCACTAGCCATCATATTTGAGAAGTCGTGGCAGTCTGGTGAAGTTCACACTGACTGGAAAAGGGGAAACATAAACCGCATTCTTAAAAAGGATAAAAAAAGAAGACCTGGGGAACCACAGGCTGGTCAGTCTCACCTCTGTACCTGGCAAGATCACGGAGCAGATCTTCCTGGAAACTCTGCTAAGGCATATCGAAAAATCAGAAGGTGATTGGTGACAGCCAACATGGCTTCACTAAGGGCAAATCATGCCTGACAAATTTGGTAGCTTTCTACAATGCCATTACAGTGTTGGTGGCTAAGGGAAGAGCAACTGACATCATCCACCTGGACTTGTGCAAAGCATTTGACACGGTCCTGCAAGACATCCTGATCTCTAAATTGGAGAGACATGGATTTGACAGATGGACCACTCAGTAAATAAGGAACTGGCTGGATGCTTGCACTCAAAGAGGTGCAGTCAACAGCTCGATATTTAAGTGACGAGCAGCGACGAGTAGTGTTCCTCAGGGGCTGGTACTGGGACAAGGACTATTTAACGTCTTTGTTGGTGACATGGGTGTTGGGACTGAGTGCACCCTCAGGAAGTTTGCCGATGACACCAAGCTGCCTGGAGCTGTCAACACACTGGAGGGAAGGGATGCCATCCAGAGGGACCTGGACAGGCTAGAGAAGTGGGCCTGTGCCAACTTCATGAAGTTCAAGAAGGTCAAGTGCAGGGTCCTGCACATGGTTTGGGGCAATCCTGTGCACAAATACAGGCTGTGCCGAGAACGGATTGAGAGCAGCCCTGAGGAGAAAGATTTGGGGGTGTTGGTGGATAAGAAGCTCAACATGAGCTGGCAATCTGTGCTGGCAGCCCAGAAGGTCAACCACATCCTGGGCTGCATCAAAAGAAGTGTAGCCAGCAGGCCGAGGAAGGTGATTCTGCCCCTCTACTCCACTCCTGTGAGACCCCACCTGGAGTACTGTGTCCAGCTTTGGAGCCCCCAACATAAGGAGAACATGGACCTGTTGCAGCCAGTCCAGAGGAGGGCCACAAAAATGATCAGAGGGCTGGAGCACCTCTGCTATGAGGACAGGCTGAGAGAGTTGGGGCTGTTCAGCCTGGAGAAGAGAAGGCTCTGGGGAGACCTTATAGCAACCTTCCAGTATCTGAAATGGGCCTACAGGAAAGCTGGAGATGGACTTTTTACGAGGGTGTGTAGTGATAGGATGAGAGGTAATGGCTTCAAGCTGGAAGAGGACAGACTTAGAACAGATCTCATGAAGAAGTTTTTCACTCTGAGGGTGGTGACACATTGGAACAGGTTGCCCAGGGAAGCTGTGGAGGCCCCATCCCTGGAGGTGTTCACAGCCAGGCTGGATGGGGTTATGGGCAACCTGGTCTAGCAGGAGGTATCCCCGCCCATGGCAGGGGGGTTGGGACTAGACGATCTTTAAGGTCCCTTCCAACATAAGCCATTCTATGATTCTATGAAGATAGACGCTTTTCTAAAAATCATCTCCATACATACTGCTAATAACACCTGAGCAGAGAAAGCATAGCAACCTTCATATTAAAAACCAATGACAAGTTAGAGTGCCTTTGCACAGGAACAGTAATGGGACATTCACCCAAAATTCAAGAGCAACTACTAAAACACTTTCTGGATGCAATTTCTTTGCTTCAGGTTCATAAAACTGACAAGCCTGAAAAATTTCTGCTTATGTAACAGCACTGTATTACAACATAACTCAAAGCTGGTGTATACAAAATCTGAAAGTGCTGCTTTTTTACCAGTCTTCATATTTCCTGCTCCAACTCTCAAAGAACAAGCAAAACATTAAAAGTACCAGAAGGCAAACTACAACAACAACGGCAGCCATTATTAAAAGTAGGACTCAGTTCTCTCTTCAGTAAAAACAGACTCTTACCTGGACCATGAAATACTCGCAGAAGCTCCACCCTGGCTCAGTCCTTTTCTCTCTCAAAGTCCTCATGTCATCTTCAAACTTGCCTAAGTTTTTGGTAAAAGACATGAGAAGCAATGTCCTGAGTTTGGTCAGGAAGGCATTCCAAGATTCCTGAGAACGGGAAGAGTCTTTCAAAGGGTCAGAAAGTACCACACATCTGTAAAGAGATCAATAAAAATTATTTTTGAGGTGGCAAACCTAAAATTCACATATAAATGCACAGTTCAATACTGTGCGTACCTGACCAATTCAGAGCAAACAAAATACAGGTTTTCATTCAATACTAATCAGAAGAAAAAAACAAGGTTGAGGGTTATGTTTGTTCTTTTGGGGGTGGGTGTGTTGCAGTTTTGGGGGGTTTTTTTGTTTGCTTGTTTCTTGGTGGCTTTTAAAAAACTTTTCCATATATATTCAAGTCTGTGATACAGTTTATGAGAAGAGTTCAGTATTTTCCACAAAATGAGTACTATAAAGCTTCACTTTTTTTGAAGCAAATAATGGATACATTATGCCAATTACTTAAACATAAGTAATGCTGTGGCTATTCAAGAACAAAAGTCTGCTTAGCAATACAAATCAACAGAACAGTAATTATAGTTACTCCTGGCAAGGATTCTGCAAGATACAAATCAAGATCCATTAGATCACATATAGTCAGCCTTTCCTAAATCACTTAAAATAATCCTCCATAATATATTCTTACAGAATTTCAATTTGTTTTTACACATCCTATGTGCTAAACTTCCACTGCTTTTATGAGTAAACAAATACATAAGTAAACAGATTGCATTAATTCACAAACAAATCTGCCTTTTCTAGAGCATTTTCTTCCCTTAGTTTTTCCATCACAATTTAGTAACATTCAAAAAACTACTGATATCTCTAAAGGCAGGAAAAATCTCTCATCCAAGTAAAACACCATTTCTTGTTAGAAAAGTCATCCCATGGCAAAATGATTCAACTAAGCCAAGCAATCAGTTAGAAACCAAAAGCAAGCTGAATTTGAGTTGTTCAAACTATTTGCCCAACCAATCCTGTAGTACACCGAACACTGTCTAGGTACAAAGAAAGTGCTGCCAGTGTACAGTGTGTTATAACATGCTGACCTGCCAGTCGCTGTCAGGTCACACCAAAGTATAATGACTGCTTCCATCTAATCTTTTCAACTTCAAACATTTATCCTGGCACTCATTCTTAGGGGGAAAAATCTCACATTTAAAGTTAACTCTTCAGGTTAAAAGAAAAAAATGTAATATATGTAACAGATTCAGTGTGATGTTTCAGAATAAGGAAGACAGTATCTATTAAAGTTGATTTCAAATTAAGATTTGTGTATTTTCCTGACTTTAATGAAGGCAGAAACAGTTTCATATATTCATTATTTTCCTCAGAATAAAAACATCTGAAGAAACTTGCCTTAAGTCAACTATCTTATAGCAGAAAGGTGATTAAGTGGAAGGCAGAAAGCACAATGGTAAAAAATAAGCCCTATTGGCTTCATATTCCTCTCTCACCTCACTCCCACTGTCTGTAATTCTGGTAACATATTTACAGGCACTTAAGCAAACCAAAAACCCTTAAGTTCTAAAAACCAATTATTACCACTGTTCCCCTTAAACCTCTCTTAGCCAGGGAAGAGATACTTGAAAGCTTTTAGAAACATATTTCAAAGCCACCACAAATCCAGGAAGAACCAAAAATAAACTTCTCCCTTTATTGCTTGTGTCAGTTTCCTTCAAAGGATAGGTCTTATGGTACCATCAGTCTGAATGCTGGACAACAAGGAAAGTCGTTAAAAGGGTAAGGAACCTGTTACATTGGGTTGAGGTTTTAAATCAGCACACTAGTCAAAAACTAAAATGTTTGCAAGTAAAAGAATGCTTACCTGTCACTTTGTTTGTTACAGAAGTCGTTTCTTATTTTATCTACTATAGAGGTTCGGGGAAGGATATTTGTTTTGTTCTTTTTCTTGGCATCACTCTCTACTACCACAATTAGCCAGTCCACCGAGTTGTGAGCTTTGAGAACATTCTGCCACTTGGTGATGTCATCCTTGACTGCAGTTTTGTACACTTCCGTGTCCTGGGATGAGAAGTGATGAATCATCAAATCAAACAGACATTCTGAGTAATTTCAGAAGGCAAATTTTGTTCCGACAGAACACAAACAGAAAGACGTATCAAACAGAATTAGTGACAATAAGTTCACTTACTGAAAGTAATAAAATTAGGTAAAGTATAGCAAGGATGCGGTCTTTGAATTTGATTTATTTCTAGTATTTTGGTTAACAGCAAATACATCTTAGTATTTGGTACATTATCACTCTTTAGATTACTGAAATTAAGATTTTTCAAACATAACTTAAACTCTTATTTTACACATTTTTGAACTTTAAGACACAAACATCTCTGAAATTATAAAGCTGAACTGGTTTATTCTCAGGTAGTAACAGAAGTGTGGTATTTGTGCCTTCTAACACTGCACAAATCTTAATCTGTTAAAGAGCTTTTTCATAAAAATCAAAAAAACCACAGTAGTGTTGCTTGGCACTTTTTGAGCTTTTGGGTTGGTTTTAAACAGATCAATTCAGACAACTCTTAAGGCTGTTCTGGATACTTTTTGATTGGTCACAGATTAGATGTCACCTTTTTCCTTCAACTGGATAACTAATTCCTAACAGAGGCCAAGCAAAAAGCAGTGAACTGCAGATAAACAGGATTAAGACGTTACGAATCTTGCCCAGTTTACATTGCTGACAAGTACTAATACCTGACACATACGGAAGATGAACTAAAAAAAAAACATATCTTAAAATTTAACCTCATGAATAGATCATAAATGAAATACTCTGGCCACATTTCTGTATTATGAAGCAAGTGTGCTGTGCTACTGCAGTAACACTCTTAGATCCTGAGTTTTTTTCTGACAAACTACTGAAAACAGATTATTCAAAAGCCTGTCCTCTTAGTGTCAAACAGCATTACAAAGAAAGGCTGCTTATGGTAAAAAGTACTCAGGCTGACTAAGTTTTGTTTCCAATAATATTGAGTATGCGTGCTTATGCAATGCAGACTTAATCGTTCAATTAAGCATGAAAAGCAAATGAAAAATACCAGAGAGCACAAGTAGAAAGTCAAAACAATTTCATTTTTAAATCTGAGTAGCCAGTTTTTCTTGATGCTTTCCTAATACTCACACAACATTCTGTCCAATAAATATGAAGAAAGGGAAAAGTCAAGAGAGCCTTATTCCCCTCTTTGGGCAGTAGCTCCTCTTTAAATTGAACAAAGTTAGATTCTAGGTGAATCATCTTCGGAGCACGGCCATAAGACCTGCAAAGTTTAAAAATTGAAATTAGTGGATGAGACATACCTAGTAGAATACAAAAATGAACATGTACTTTGGGAAAGAGGGAAAAACTGAAATACTACAGTATTGGAAACTCACAAACTATGCTTACTGTAGTTTGCATAAAGTTAATAAAATTTGGTGTCATTTGGAATGAGATAGATGCTCCTTTTCGCAAGAACAGGAGCTAGAAGCTTTTCAGCTTTCATTAAAAGATTTGTTTGTATCTCTAGGACCTGTAAAAGTAGAAAATTTCAAATAATAAAATTACCAAACTTTTTTTTTTCCCAATCAGAAAACACTGTGCCATACCAAACTTCTTGCAGGAAAGTGCATCTAATTCCACACAAGTTCTACCTATATTCTCATTAAGAAGAAAGCATGTCACTTTCATAACATGACTGCCAAAGTACATCAAAGCACACACCAAGACAAACCCACAAACCCAAAAATAGAAACACACCATCACCATCATTTTTCTTTAGGTGAAGTTCAACATAGCTGAGTTGAGTTCATCCTGAACATTTACCTTGATTATCTAAGTTCTCCTTTCCTCAAAGTCTGTTGCTATATTCAACTCAATTTATGGTAAAAGCTTCTCAGAGCACAACACGTACACACTTTCCCAAGTCTAAAAACACACACTGAATTAGTATCTCAGAATAAAATATGTTTACCTCCTCCATTCCATGGGTTCTCTAGGAAGCTGCTGAGAAAGTGTAGGATATAAGGAAGTAAATAAATTCTGATCTCCAGCACCTAAAAGTGAAAGGCATTAATCTATTATCATGAGCAAATTATAGAAGAGAAATTAATAGACTATACTATTAACAGTTTGTTGTTTCAATAAAAAGATGCAATTTTGTCTGCCCTGTGGAAACTGGAGTCTAGCACTGAACTACACTTTTTGAAATCGCATGCTCTCAGGACATAATGCAACACTTTAACAAGGCACATAATACATACATTGTTATAACTTCCTATCACGATTTTCCACATAGCTACATAATCCGTATACCAAAGAGAGTATCATCCATATAGCTGGTCCAACTCTAAAAACTAAACAAGCAGCTTCTTAGCCGAAGCCATTGGCTAAACAGAGCACATTTAAAAAAGCCTCAAGAATTTAGCCTTCACAAACCAGAAGACTGGTTAGACAGTGGTTCACATCCCTCCTGTAGCTGGGCCTACCATGAGAAAATTAGTATTAGCACATTCTGTGCTTTACTGGGTTTGATTCCTCTCTCCCCATTATTCTGGGGCTACTGTTAATATGAAGCAGCTCCCTGCCCACCGTGCTGTTCTTGCTGCCTTCAGAAACATCAGGTCTGTCAACATGGTGCAGGTCCCTGGAGCTGGCCCTACTCTGACACACAGATACGTGGCTGGGCTTTAATCAACTGCATTAAATGCAACACCATTGGAATAGCTACTAATATACAAGATGGAACAAAATGTAGAATCCGTCATACAAAAAAAAATTAATGTTATCAGTAGTCTATGAGTATAATTTCTTTTTCCTTTGCGTACAAGGAAAAAACAGGCTTGAGGAAGTTATTCCAATTTCTGATGGTTACCAGCATCTTTGAGCAAAGAGATGGTAAACGCTAGAACAGGGTACTTTGTCAGACACGTCTGAATCCAAATTGATCAGCTAACCATACTAGCCAATACATAATGGCCCAATTAGTCTTTCATGACACTTAAACAGAAGACATGGTATTTGATATCTGGCAGACAGACACGTCCAAATGAGAAGGGAGTAAAGCCAAAAAGATATTTGCCACTGCATTTGATCATAGTTCTAAAATCTGTTATGTCATGTGCACTCTCTAACTCTGGGAGAATAAGCTGACCCTTACTAGTTTAATGGCATCACTTATTAAATCTCTCATCTGCATGTTACCCCGAGTTATCACAGCTATTGCTCCCTTCACCATATTTCTTCCTTACTGTCTCACCTTTGGCTGAGTGCATCCTCTTCTACCAGAGATTGCAATCTAACTCGAAAAAATCCTTTACTTCCTCCTGTGGAGGCTCTACTCCTGCCCCTGAAGAGCAACATTTTCCAATTAAGATTTTAACAGGTATATAGGCCATTCTGCTATCTCCTGGTAGTTTCCACCTGTTTCCTTTTTATAATCACCTGCTACTGTACAGCCCAAACCGAAAAGATTTTCTTCCTACCTTCCTGTGGAACAGGCAGCTAAGGCTGCAAAAGTACCTGACATCCTTCCTTCTCTGCCCCAGCGCAAAAATCTCATCTCCTGGCACACAGCCAGGAATTACCTCCACAGTAGCTTAGCATGCTTTAATTGATCTCGGAAACCCTGTTCTAGTCCATCTTTTCCCAATTTTCTCATATATATTATTTTGATTACCACCCACTAGCATAATTCTATCATAAACTCTACTTATCTTATTGCGGCCTTCCAGTACCTAAAGGGGACCTACAGGAGAGCAGGGGAAGGACTTTTTACTAGGGCATGTAGTGATAGGATGAGAGGGAATGGCTTTAAACTGGAAGAGGGCAGGTTTAGATTAAACATTGGGAAGAAATTTTTTACTTTGAGGGGGGTGAGGCACTGGAACAAGTTGCCCAGAGAGGGTATTGAGGCCCCATCCCTGGAGGTGTTTAAGGCCAGGCTGGATATGGCCTTGGGCAACCTGGTCTAGTGGGAGGTGTCCTTACCTATGGCAGGGCGGGTTGGAACTCGATGATCTGCAAGGTCCCTTCCAACCTAAACCATTCTATAATTCTATGATTGCACAATAATATTTAAAAGTTAAATAAATTAGAGTCTGATTAGGTGCCACAATAAACAAAAGCAGATCTTCTAACATCTGACCAAAATAGCTATTATTCAGTGATACAATTTCCTGGAATAGTTTAAGAAAAAAAAAAAAACACAACACAACACCAAAAAAACCCAAAATACAAACAAAAAATCCCCACACTACTATTAGTGCTTTAGCCTTAAGTCTTCAGAGAGCTACTAAACACGCACTTTATTCTTGCCTCTTCACCTTCATCCTGTTCTGTCTGAATTAAGTGCACCATACCAAATCTTATTTAAGACTACAAACATATGTCAAAAATGAATACCCAAGCAAGTGTTAGTCATAGTCTTAATGCTGTCTTATACCAAGTTAGAACATCTCTATGAGCAAGTCCATAGAGGACGGTCTATTGATTTGCAACTCATTACTGCCCACAGAAAGGGAAATATGGCTTACTGATTTAGTAACAGCATGGTGACCACATCCAAACGATACCTTACGAAGTTTGGAGCCTGACTGAAAGAACTATGTACTTTACCTCTGGAGTATAACAAAGTGCTCTTTCTACAGTGCACCTAAAAAACCAATGTATGCCACAAAAAAGTTTCAGAATTCAGCATCTTGAGTAAAAAGGATTATTCCAGAACACAGAGGAACTACTAAATGATAATGTTGAAGCACCCTGCTATTCCAGACAACTACATTGTGTTATCAGCCTAAGAAAGGTATATTTGCTCTAACACCAGTCAATTCTTCCTCCTGCATTGGCTTTGAGGGTGTATAAAATACATGTAAGAATGTGTTTTATGATCAAGGCAAGACAATCCTCTAGGATTAGAAGAAAAGGGAGAACAGCCTTCAATGCAAAATACATTTCTATCTTTTGAACACAGACCAAACACTGCCACCACGTATTACAAACACCCACAGGACTATACCATTTCAGGTTCGGCTCAACTAGGCCTTGCACTGTAATCAGTGTGTTTGAACTGTTCAAGCCAAGAACATTAAAAATTAAGTCATCAGCAAGCAACATTAGCACAGCACTGCCACAGGACAAAAAACAAGATTAGTTGGTAGTAAGGACTTGCAAGGACAACGAGACTGGCAAGATGCACATTAAATTGTTAACTGCTTGCTGCTGGACTGCAGGGAGAGGAGCACCTCACAGTAAATAGTAAGAGCACAACCTTCCCAGACAACACAACAAAAAACCTGAAAGATCACTCCAGTTTTGGAGCGGCGTATGCAAGGTTCTTATCACTCAAGAGACCTTAAGCATAGAATAGTGTGTCCAGCAGGAGCAGGGAAGTGATTATGCCCCTGTACTCAGCACTGGTGAGGCCACAGCTTCAGTACTGTGTTCAGTTTTGGGCTCCACAGTATCGGAGAGACATTGAGGTGCTGGAGCGTCTCCAGAGAAGGGCAACGAAGCTGGTGAGGGCTCTGGAGAACAAGTCTTATGAGGAGCGGCTGAGAGAGTTGGGATTGTTTAGCCTGGAGAAGAGAAGGTTGAGGGGAGACCCTATCACTCTCTACAACTACCTGAAAGGAGGTTATAGCGAGGTGGGGGTCAATCTCTTCTCCCAAGTAACAAGCAATAGGACAAGAGGAAATGGCCTCCAGTTGTGCCAGGGGAGGTTTAGGTTGGATATTAGGAAAAACTTCTTTACCGAAAGGGTTATGAAGCATTGGAACAGGCTGCCCAGGGAGGTGGTGGAATCGCCATCCCTGGAGGTATTTAAAAGACGGGTAGACATGGTGCTGAGGGACATGGTTTAGGGATGGTTTTGGCATAGGTTTATGGTTGGACTCCATGATCTTGAAGGTCTCTTCCAACCCAAGTGATTCTATGATTCTATTCTATAAGTCTCATTCTCTTCTGTATATATGCCTCTGAAGCATTAGTAGTTGCTGCATCCATCATCTACTTTCCAAAACATATTCAAACAAATAAAACCCCCAACGAAACCCAAAGCACATCACTACAGGAATTTTTACCCATAGCTGACTGAATTCTAGGAATATTGACTGAAACATTACAAAACCACAAGTAACCCTGGAATTCAAACTTACAGCAAACACTGAAGGTCTGCACAGAACTCTGAGAACTGTTTCAAAGATTTTGTTGTAGTTGGGAGGTGGGGGTTTGGGTGGGAGAGGCAGAGGAAAGTCTTTGTTTTGGTTGGTTTTTTTGGTTGGTTGGTTTGGGGGTTTTGTTTTGTGGGTTTAAAAAAAAAAAAACCAAACCACACCACACCAAAAAACCAAACCCACAAAACAAAAAACCCAACTGACCAAAAAACAGACTAATGTGGCTGGATGCCCAAGTACAACTGTATCACAGCAAATTCAGTTCAGTGGATGGATCTCAATTACTAAAACCATGCAGTCTTCTAGAGAAGGTTTTTTTTCTTTCAGAATCTGACACAATTAAACAAGACCTAAACCTCCCAATAGAGATGATAACTCTAGTATTGTTACTTTAGTACTTTAAAGGAGTAACATTAAAGAATCATCCTTTATCACTTAAAACACCGTAAGTGCCCATCTTGTGTTTTAAGTTTATCTAGTACAAGTATTTTATAAATAATATTAATCTAGTTTTAATATTTATATTTCAAATATATACATATTTATGTACATTAAAAATATATTCTACAGCTTCTCTAATTTATATTATAAATCTAGTATGTATTTTTGATTGTTTTATTTAAATACTTGATTTGGGGGGTTTAATTATTTTTTTTAAGACTATAAAAAAAACACTGCTAATCCGTAGCTGCTGGAGTGCCCATCTCAGCTTTTATACCATGTATGTCTGAATAATCTACTACCCATCTGGATGTCAACACACACACAACAAATTCAGAAAAAAACCCAGTAATTCTTTAAGTGATGCCACTCCAATATAGGGTGGTTCTGTACATGAAGTAGTAAAACTTGTTTTAACTAACAAAAAACCAGAAAACAGTAATGCTCAAATGATACCCACTAAACAGAAATGCTTCTGCAAAAAGGGAAGAATGGAGAAAGCAAGTGTTTCCTTCCTTTCTGCATTGCAAAGTTCAGAAGGCATGCCCTTTGCCACTTATTTAAACACTCCACAAATTAAGACAAACAGGTATCTGTCCAGAAATCAAATGCAAATAAAGCAGCAGAACCTTAAAAGGGTTTTACAATAAGCCTAAATCAAGCACCGAATCAGACAGCGCAAGTTAAAAACATTTCTATGACCTTCAAAGACTTGATGTCCACCAAATTGACATCCAAAATGTAAAGATGGCCAGGTCAGGCAAAAGAGGAACAAAAACTTACTCAAATGAATCTTGATTGTGAACCTGGCTATAAAAGTTTGCTATGTAAACCAAGTCAAGACTGTCTCTCTCTCTCGTTCAAGGACAGGCTGTATCTCTATACACAGCTCATAACCATAAACCTAATCCTGGGGGAAAATTCCTAAAATTACATTAGCCGAGAACTGAAATATGCACCTAATGCCAGAACACCCTTTGTTTCGGTTACACCTTAATGCAAAGGTGACTGAGTATCCTAGTCAACAAAATGAATGTTCAGACTACTCAATTTAAGTTTTACTCTACTGGTCCTAGATTCTTCTTTTCTCTATTCTTTCCTCCTTGACTTTCTCCCTGACATCTTGGTAGATCAAGTCAACACAGCCATCCTCCCTTCCCTCTACCCATGTCCAGGACACTTGTTCTTCTGCAAATCTGTGCAGGAATGATGACAGAACCAGAATGACCACCTTTTACCAGGACTCCCAAGAGGAACACGCACTCTTTGTGGCAGCTACCTGATACAAAAGAATAATAAAATACTGACATATTTTAGTTTGATGCCTGCCTAAAAAAACCCACCAAAATCCCCAAGAATTTTTTTTTCTAACACTTTCCAAATTTCTTAGCTGCTTATAGGCTTTGTCACTGCAGTATCTGAATATCCCACGATTAATTTGTTCCTGTAGAGGAAATTATCCCAGCCCACTAACTACACAGGGAGCATAAAACGAAAACTCCTGAGGTCAGATGACTAAAGCAGACAAATATTTTTCTTTGATACCATTGACAAACCCAGTCAACTGAGATAAAAGGCTTCAAATACCTGTAAAAGAGCTCAGTGCCAAGACTACACTTTGGTGTGGGTTTGTTTAGCTTTTATGCCCAAATATCAGACACAGCCAACCTTTCTGATCCCACTTATTTTTCCACTGGCAAAGAGTTCTGCTCTGAAACTTTTTCAGAATTCAGTAGCCTATTATAAGTGGATCCACGTGAAGTTTTGGAAGGTTGGTGGGTTTTTTTGTATTTGTTTCTCCTAGAGCTCCTCCTCTCCCTCAGATTCATTTTAAAAAGAGGACTAAAAACCAAAATACAAGACAGCTTAATTGCTAATGATTCACTAGTAGCCTGCAGAATAAAATCCTTTTAGTAAAACTTTACATCTTTACTTAGTGCTGCATTACTAAATTTGTAAAATAGGGGTCAACACTAACAAGAATATGCTGCTCCTTCTCCATGACATACATAATCAGTCATTTAAGTACAGAATAATATTGCATCAACTACAAGATAGTGATGACTTACAATGCAGACAGGAGCCCTGCTTGAGAACAGGAAAAATGCATTGATAGGATTTAGTTGTTTAAAGGGTCTCACTAGCAGCAAATCGTCCTAATCACTTGGGCTACACACCACTTCTTGTTAGCACATTTTTTATTGCATCTACCTACTAGTAACAGAACAATTTTTGAATCAAGCTCTTCCAGGCCCAGAATAATATTCTTAACTGCAAGCATTTATTTGCACTCCAAAAAGACATAAAGTTCTCCCCGCCCCGTTACTTTTATTAACCTTTTCTGTTTACACTGCTCTTGTAGATATTTACAAACGTTTTCCATTCTCAGGCCTACCATGATTTTGCTGATGGTTTTGCTCTTGCTGTATCACAGCATATTCTGAAAATGGACCAGATGAAAATGATGCATCCCATTCTCTCCAAAGATTACATGTAAGTTTGTTGTACTAAGACAGAGTATTGACAGTAAGAAGAAATATGCACACATACGATATATAAACAGATACTACAAGCTGACAAGGAATATTCAACAACTGCATAAAGATAATTACAAAAGAACAGCTTAGTAGGAAAGGTCTGAAAAGCCTATTAATTACTTCATTTAGCAGGATTGTCTTTAGTATTCAACTTCCTCTTCACATGCATAGACAGCGCTAAAAATTTAAGTGCAAACCAATTATAAAAGGACGAGTTCTTTCATCAGGCTCTTGGTTGATATATATGTGCAAGAATATTATATTAATGTTCCAAAGACTTTCTCATATTGAAGTTTCAAATAGGACTCATGAGAAGGAAGCAACATTGTTTAGGTTTCCTAGGAAAGTAATCTGCATTGTTTTAAAGATTATGTCAAGTCAACATTGCAAAGAAACTACCCAAGTTCAAGATGTCCGATGCAAACACTCAGCCTCCCTCTTCAAATAAAAAACAATTAATGATGCTAAAAATAGTATTTCTACAGCAGTGAGAATGCTAGAAGCTGACTCAAAATGCTTTGTAAACATACAAGGTCTGGTAGCAATGAAGATAAATTGCTACAAACTTGAACCGGGAGTGTGCAAGGTAATGTGCCAGAGTGAGCATAGCCGCAGCTGGACAGTGAAAGTCCCCAGTGGGTTCACAATCTAGTAAAACCAGCAGGATGCTGCCATCTTGAGAAAAGGGGAAAAAAAACAATGTAAAGGAACTGCATCTTTCTGTGAATATACTAGTTTTTCCACAGTTATAAAATACAGTTGTCTGTATGCCTAGAGAAAATGTATTTAGAAGTTTTTTGGTTAGACAGCTTGCTTGCCTGGTTGAATTCTATTAATCTAAACTCTCTGCTAAAACTATGAGGTCTTGCCAGTAATACAAATACCATAAATACAAGGCTAATGTATCTATGGACAAACCCTGAGGACAAAACTATTAATTTACAGACTAACATGAAAAGAATAGTGACAAAAACTGCATTTACAATTGGCATTGAGCATACAAGCCACATGGAAATTGCTATTTTTATTCTATAGGCTGAGGCCTGCACATACATAGAGTGCTGAGTTCAGGACTGTACCAATACAGTAAATAACTACTGTTACAATACCGGCTAGCTCATAGATTTAAAAGCGTAACTGTCTTTACCAAAGAAGCATTCCTTTCAGAGTACTGTCAAATTTATTTCAAGTAGATAAAAACATGTTTACAAAGCATCTCTGTTATGCACAGTGATGAAAAGAAGTTTCATTCCAAACAAAACTCTCTCTACAGTTCTCCTTTTTCAAGAATAAGCCCTAAGAGTTAACAGGAGTATTTCATGATACAAATGTTTATCTGACAGATTAATCTAAAACTTGTAGCAAGAGGAAACACTTATGTCCTGAGAGGCAGCCACACTTAACATTGACTCTTCCTTCATGTAATCAAAAACTAGCCATCCCCTTGTAGGTCTGTCTTCTCCTCACGTGCACCTGCTAGGTGGGGCACTTACCCCAGACAACTCCAATTGCCTGAAATCGGAACCACAAAGCAAAAGACAAACTGTATTTGTTGAACAGCTTCTAGTATTGTGGCTTTGAATGTCTTTTCCAACAAACCAAGAGTGAGCCAACAATCCTTTTCCTGGAAAATCAAGCTTCACCTTCTCATAAATCACCGGCAATACAATGCTCAGAAGAGCTCTCCTCCAAGTAAGTCATTTTTGTTGAATGCATTTGTTTGAAATACTACAGTCTCTTAAGTACTTCACTTCTTTGGACAGTGGAAAAACCTAACTAAAACAGCTAAAGCAAAATGCGTTCCCCATCAAAAGCAGATGTTTTAGTTTAAAAACAGTAGCAAGTCATCCTTACTACATCCACCAGAGAGGTCATTTTTGAGCACTTTCGCTCAACGAGCCTTATTTTCTCAATTAGGTTGTCAAACTAAGGAGTTCTAGTCCATACCAGTAAAGATACTACTGTCATGCTTGTTCACAGCCCCAGAAATGATTCTTTTAGTCCAGGAGCAAGGCACACAGATGATATATAACGTTCAGCCCATATCTCATTTGTAAGCATGCCGCTGCCATACTGTATGGCGATAAGGCCAAAACATTTCTTAACCACAAAGTACGTTCACTCTCTACATGAAATTAATATTCTTTTCGATATCAGATAATTGGGCCTGACTGAAGTCTCAAGAAATGTAAGGTCTGCAATTTTGAAGATTTCCTTGCACAGAGGCCAGAGTCCTTTTCTGCGTTTACCAACAAAAAAGCAAGCCTGAACTAAAACTGCATGCACTTCAACAGACTGAAAGATACGTTACTTACTGAAATCATACAGGAACAGTAAGGACTGACATGTACCACCACCGCTGCCGTCCCTGCACGCTATACCCCCCCTCCCCACCCCCAAGCTGAGACTCTCCAATTCTGAATACAGGATAAAGCCAGCAAATCTAAAAAACAATCCACCACAGCCGGAACAGTAGCATAACACCAACAAGGGAGGCAATGATAGTCTTCAGGTGTTTCGGATGGGTACATTTTTCTGACTTTAAACCTGAAGTGAAATGGATTTCACAAGTCTTGAAGTAGGTGAGTACACAAGATTCAACACAGATAACACTGACTTCAATTTATGAACTGTGTCCCTCCAAAAAAGTTTAAGAAAGAAAAAAGCACATATATAAAAGTCTGAAGAAAATATATATAGAGTTCCATAATGATAGTTATGAGGTTACAGTTGGATATTTTTTCCTTAATAGCAATATAGTTTTAAGACTTTAACCATCACTAGCTGCTTACTTTGTAACAAGACGACACGCACCAGTGAAACAGTTCCTGTTTCACCTGCACACAAAGCATTCCCAGTGTTTTACTGATAAAATGCAAATATGTAGTTGGTTGTGTCATTACTAAGAGCGAACAGCCACTGGTTACCGTTTGTTAAAAAAAAAAAAACACAAAAAACCAAACCAAAACAAAAAAAACCACCAGCAGAATTCTCTCTGCTGATCTTATTCACCTTACTTTTTTACTAAGGGGACTATAGACGTAGTTCACATGTGCGCTTTAAGTGAACTTTGTGTGCAAGGCTGTATACCTGTACGAGCACGGGAGCCGGCGGCTCAGCCCAGGGCCCGAGCGCAGCTGTCCCAGCGGCCTGCCTCGGCCACCTCAAACAACTAACCCGTCCCCGCAGCCACGCCATCCGCTTCGTTAAACAAACCGTCTCAGAGACGGGACCAAAGCACAGTAGTTAAAGATGAAATTGTAATGTCAGCGGGAACCTCTCCTCACCACAGAGGACGCCTTCACTTCCCATGACTTCTCCTACCCAGGGCAAGGCCCCCCCAGAGCTCGCTGGCAAGAAGTTTGGGGATTTATTGCCGTATTTGAATCTCTCCCCCTAAGCCCCTGCAAAGCACGACACTCATCTTTATGATTTACTATAAAAACAGGGAAAAAACGAGCCCAAGTTCGCCCACTGCCACTAAAAAGGGGAGGGTGGGGGGTGGTGCGAAACCAGTAAGGAGGCAACACCCGCCACCAGAGCCCCTTGCAGCCGCCGCCGCGCCCCGCAGCCCGGAGAGCCGGTACCGCACCCCGAGCCGCGGGCAGCCCAGCGCCCCCCTCCACACACACACACCTCCCCC